>JAHBCN010005688.1:0-53502 GCA_019359885.1 Listronotus oregonensis | reverse complement strand
CAAGGGCGGTACAGTGAAAGGGGAATTCACAATTCTCCATTCTACTAGTAACAACAGTTGTTTGTATTCCAAACTGAAGTATATGCTTTACTACACTGTGCAAAAAAAATAACGGAGGGCTTATAAAACAAGCGGATCACTGGGGGCACTAAGTCCCAGGAGAACTCAACAGAGTAACTCCCCTGTTGGTATAAGGACATTGGGGAAACAGAAGGCAATAAAAAAACGGATAACTCCAGACATGGATCATCCACACCATTTTTTGGACCAGAATCTGCCCTTGAAGTGACCAAAACCACAGCTCTATAAACCAGGGAATGGACCCGAAACAAATACAAGGAATCTGGGAGAACCCGGTAAAAAGACAGGGAAAGGGCTTCATAACCAAAGAACGAAGAAAGAGACTAGGAAAAGACTTCGCATAACAGTAGAGTTGCTAATAGGGCACGATAACCAAGAGGACATCTACGCAAGATAGGTTCTTTACAATGGGGACCCCAGTTGCAGAATGTGCGACGAGGGGGAAGAAACACCTACCATATCCTGTGGTGAAGCGTTAAATCACAAAAGACAGGCATTATCTAGGCAACCGAAAATGAGCCCACAGGAATATTTAACCAACCAGTCTCGGGTTTCAGACAAGTCGAAGGAACAAGACTAATGGGAGGATTGGTATAAAAGATAATGGGGCCCATCCTAGACATCTAGGACCTTTTCTGAGGCTAGATTCGGATTCTGCATCGAAAAATACATGTGAATATCATGGTCCAACCCAAGGATTTTAACATTTTTCTTTGTGGGGCTGTGAATTATTATAAAGGCACTGATATTTATAATTGTATCTTTTTTTGTGTGTTAACGCTGCATATAATCTGTTTCATTCCATTACGGCTTGTATTTAAAGGGTGTTGGTAAACAAGTTAAAATGAAACGTAACTATAAAAGTTTGTCGTTGATTAATTATAGATAAGAGCGATTTTAACTATAGTCTTTCATTCTACAAAATATTACAAATTTATGACTTGCTTATTCAAGGTAACCGAACTAAGCGCCTCGCGCCTATTTTGGGATTTCCATTAATGCGAATTGGAATCTTCGTGCTCGGGTGTTATAACCTTCGGACGCCCCGTGGAACCTCTTTTGGGGTAAAAAGAACCCGTTTTTTTTAGTTTATTATAAAGGTTTCTAAAATATTTAAAATAGGAGTCCGTTAAAATTTCCTTGTTCATATTCACATTCCGCAATTCTTTTTTAGAAAATACATTATGCCTAGACATACTCTTGTTTCTTTTAAAATATGTAATTGTTAAAAATTCCTGTAAAACCATACAAATATTAAAAACAACAAGAAAGGTTGACAGCTAATGTCATTTATTATCACTGCTCTCTTATTGTATTTTTATGGGCTATAATGGTCTAAGAGCTAGAGCCGAAAAATCATCGTCATTAGTAATATGGAGTTGCTCCCGTAAAACATTTTCATTTAGTATTGTTAATTATGTTCTCGCGCAGGCTGACAACATATTTGATACAGGGGTAGCAATAAGGGGTGCCATTTGGCCACTTAAGTAGAACCCCTAAGGTGTCTAAATCCAAAAGGGCTGACAGTTAGGTAGATACCAAGAGCAGTAAAACGGGGTCAAATTATCCCGAGCGCTTAATTTATACAGGGTATTTTTTAATTGAAAGTGAATATTTAAGGGGGCAATTTTTGGGTCCATTTTAAGAAGAATACTTCATATAAACGTATGTCCTAAACGTCCTAAGTTTTGAGATACAGGGTGTAAAAAATTTCAAAAATAAATAATTAATTTTTAATATTAGTAATACCACTTTAGATATTTTATTAAAATTTGGTATATATGTATTATGTATCAAAAGGCATTTTTTAGTGTATTACAATTTAATATTTCCACCAGTGGCGTTCGTACGGAATTTGAAATAAAAATAATTTTTGAAATCCCCATCATTTATAAGCAAAGTTGATCACTTGATTTTTTCAATCCGATGCACGATATTCGCTTAAAAAAATTTAAACCATTTCTCTGCATGATCATAACAATATCGGTAAACAATATCACCATGCAGAGAAATATCTAGATTTATTTTTTTATGTAAAAACAATGCGTCGGACTTAAAAAATCAAAAGATCAAATCTGCTCATATTTTTTTTAGTCCGACACACGGTTTTCACCTAGAAAAATTAAATCTAGATATTTCTCGGCATAATGATATTGTTTACCGATATTATATATGATCATGCAGAGAAATGGTTTTTATTTTTTCAAGCGAAAACCGTGCATCGGATTGAAAAAAACAAGTGATTAACTTTGCTTACAAATAATGGGGGATTTCAAAAATATTTTTTATTTTAAGAGAAATGACTAACGTACCATCAAAATCTGCCAAAATAGGCAGGTCAAGGTCGTACGAACGCCACTGGTGAAAATAAGAAAATGTAGTACAGCAAATTTAATTAAAATATCTGAAGTAGTATTACTGATATTAATAATAAATTATTTATTTTTGAAATTTTACCACCCTATATGTCAAAACTTAGGACGTTTAGGACATACGTTCATATGAAGTTTTCTTCCTAAAATTGACCCAAAAATTGCCCCCTTAAATATTGACGTTTAATTAAAAAACACCCTGGCCCTCGGTATCCACCTAACTGTCAGCTGGTCAATTGGATTTAGACACCCTAGGGCTTCAACTTTAAGTAGCCAAAATAGCTGACATATTATCGATGACGATGTTTTTTCAAAAAAATTTCTAATTTCACATAATTAACAATACTAAATGAACATGTTTTACGGGAGGAACTCCATATTACTGATGGCGATGATTTTTCGGCTTTAGCTCTCCGTCTATAAAGGGTAAAGGGAAGGAGAAATATTGTTAACATGAAAAATTGTTCGTCAAAATGCGTTAAATTAGGGTGGCGCTACAGGCGCAACAGGGTAAATTTCAAAGAAAGCACCAAACGCAACGAGGTTATAAAAGTAACTAGAGAGAACGCAGGCTCTGCACAACGGCACTGGAAATGTCACTATGGTCATATTTGGCTCACCTGGCAGTCTGAGGTGGTTTAATTTGTGTTTCCCTGTGTTTTGGTTTAGTTTCCATATATGTGAGAAGTTTTTGCTGTGCTCATAAATATTTTATAATTTTAAACAATAATGAGAAATATTTTAGTTCCAGGTTGTAAAAATTTGGGTGCATATTCAGTAATTATTTTATTTAATTATGATTCATGCTATTTAAAGTAAAAATTTGCTAAAATAATTTGATTGTTTAAAAAGTATTTTAAAAGTAAACGCTCAGACTATGTACAAACCTCCACGTTTTTGGCCAGCAGTGATTTATTTTACATTATATTTACTTAATTTCCTAACTCGGCAAACTTCATTTAGTCGACAACTGCTGTTTTTATACCATACCCTTTGCCTACACTAGCGCAACTTGTAGCGATTTTTTCAGCTATTATTTACTGCTTATAGCTAGACACTTTTTCAATTCGTCCCCAATGAGATATTTTTCCTCTCTACCCTCCATATTATGGGCCTACTGTAACGCAAATATCCCAAAAATGGTTACTCAGATTCTAATAAAGTATAACTTTTTTGTGTAGAAGCCATAGAAGAGGATACTTTTTACTCAAATAGTACATACAAAGGCACAAAAAAGTTGCTACGTTTTAGAGAAAACAAAGTTGTGTAGGTGGCCCCCTTTTTGGTGACTCTTTAACATATGCTATTAGATATTTCATTCCAAAAAGCAATTACTCTAACTTTTAAACTGATATTTATATTTTCGTTTTAATGAAAACAAAAAGTAAGATTACGAGTATAAAGTTTTCTATTCTGTTTTATTTTTTTTAACCGATTTTTCTATTAAAGTATAACTTACATTTAAGGATAAGGACATTAACATTTCGTTCTTCACTTCGTTGCCCAGATATACCAACTGTATTAGTAGAAACAGCAACAATATCAGAATTACCATATGCAAGAATAAAACTCGTTTTAGAAACCTAAGCATGATCTAGAAAGAGAATAAATTATAATTAAGTTAGTTAGTTAGCAACATTATATGTTTTCATTTTATTTATATGAATATACAACAAAAATATAATACGTGCCATGAAAATAATTACCCAAAATTTTACAAAGAATGATTATGTTATTAAATTTGCAGGTTCTAATGATTTTAAAGGCCGGTTGCACCATTACTTTTTGCGCCACTTAAGTTGTTCTTAAGCATTAACCGCCCCTTAAGTTTTAAATGTTTCTTGCACCAGCTGAAATTGGTCCGTAATAGTCCCTTAACTTTAAGTTCAGGATTTTCTGTACTTAATGATCCCTTAAGTAATTTGAAGTTGACATTTGAAAAATATTTTGTTTATTAATTTTTTGTTTGTAGTTTCAAATAATTAATTTGGTAAAAATTATGTAAAAACGGAGTTTTTAAACAATGGTGGTTTGGATTGTGATATTATAAATGCGATGTTAAATAGATTTCCAAGAAGAATGTAGAAACAGTGAATTTTATTTACTTATGGCATTTTTCAGGTTTATTTACCTTTTCTTATTCATTTGGACATTGCTCTGTTATTTTTAAAAGAAACCCTTTTGACGAGATGGATAATCTTACATTTTTCAAAAGGTTCAGATTAACGAAACCAAGAGTGCTCAGCTTACTTAAGCAAATCGAAGATGAGCTTTAGTTTAAACATGACAAGTTTGAATTAGCCTATAAATTTTAGGTATTTACTTGTAAATTAGGAATTTTAAAATTTGTTTACATTAAATAATAATTTTTTTCAATAATGTGATTTTATCTCATATTGACAATAATTATTCCCTTTGTTTAATGTTTCAATGGTTTTTGGGCTGTTAGGCCGGCGTCGATTGTCTGGTTGACTTGACGTTTCGCCAACACGAGCGGTTGGCATCTTCAGAAGTTGCTTCCTGGTTGACAGTATGCGAACTACTGGGTTTTGCGCGGTCGTAGCTCGTATTTATACATTCGGGAGGCAATGGGCGGGGCTTCGGTTACCTTTGGTTCCAATCGGTTCCGGTCGGCTATGTTCGCAAAGGGTGCAATTCTCGTACCCTTAATTATGGGGATCCATTTTTTGTTGATCTTAACTGCTTCCTCCTTCTTATTAAAGTTATCGCTATGCTTTTCTATCTCAATGGCTTCTCTGTAGAGTCTGGAGTGGTATGCCGACATGGTCGCGAGTACTTGGGTCTCCTCAAACTTTATTCAATGGTCCGTTGTAAGGGCATGTTCTGCTACGGCGGATTTGTCTGTCTGCCCCAGACGACAGTTGGCTTTATGCTCTTTAATCCTGGTGTTGATCGAGCGTTTTGTCGTTCCTATGTATACGCTTCCACAGCAAGGAAGTTTAAAGGTGTATGGAAGCCCAATGCTATGGCCCATTCGATCAAAAAATGTCCAGCCCAGTATGAAAATAACTGTCAGAGTTGGCCCTGCCGATTCTGCGCAATAACAAAATTCCACGAAATAATTTATTGTGTTGCCTACTTATACACTGATAAATCAGTGTGAAGTTAGCCAACACATTGTAATTTTATGAGAGCCGGAATATCGTTTTTGGATTGATCAAAACCTTATTTTAGTGATTGGTGTTTATTAAATTGTGACTATAATTTTGTGTTTATTGTTTGTTACTTATAATATCGTAACAAAATGACTAGAGGTTGTATGGTTTTGTCTAGCAAATCCAAGGGTAACATACCCGTCTTTTTAACTTTAGGTAAGTATTTTTTATATTTAAATTAGGTGCTTTTTATAAGACGTAACGTTAGGTAACTGAATAAATAATAATATATCAATTATGAATAATAGAAAATGAAAATTTCATAGGAAATATTAGTGAGAAAAGTAAGGCAGTCTTAACTTTCTTTTAGATGATTTCCCAGGTTTGTGTATTTCTGTGGATTATTAAAAAGAAATAAGGTTTACATTTAGGTATTTTTATTTCGTTTAATAATTTAGTACACTCTTTTAAAGGATCAAAATTATTGATTACTGGGCAGACCAGGCAAATTTAAAGATATACAGATCCCTCTAATTGAATGAAAGGAAGTAAATTTTGGTACGGTTTTTGGGGCGCTGATTACAAACATGAAAAAATATTCGGCAATGTTTCGTTTTCGAGATATTCATCATCAAAATTGAAAATCAAACTAACCTTATTTACACTATTCCTCCTTCTTTTTGCACAAATTCTTGATTTTTACACTAAATTGGCACACAATATTTCACAAACACCTTTTAAAAACTTTTTTATGTTTATTTACACCTTTTTACACTTTTATTTTTTAAGCAAATATGGCTGTTCCCTTTGAACTTAAAAGTTCGCAATTTAATGGAAAAAAGATGTAAAAAAAATAAAAATACAAGGTTTTAAAAGGTGTTTATAAAATATCGTGTGCCACTTTAGTGTAAAAATCAAGAATTGTGTACAAAAGAAGAGAAATATAGTGAAAATCAGGTTAGTTTAATTTTCAACTTTGATGATGAAGATCTCGGAAACGAAACGTTGCCGAAAAGATATTTTTCAGATTTGTAATCAGCGCTCCAAAAACCCTGTATACAAATTTGATCAAAATCGGAGAGGAGGCAACTAATCTTGCATTATCAACTTTTTAAGCTCGACATACTGTACAGGTACCAAGGTTACTAAACATTTTTAACCACTGTTATTCTGTCTCATAAATATTTGTTATTAGTGAAAAGTATATGCCTAAAAAGCAATTATGAAAATTTTCACTTTTTAATGTACAACCACAATCTTAGGATTAGATTAAACTCATTTACACTATCTTGCCCTTCTTTTATCACAAAATTGGTGATAAGTACATAATACTATCATACAATGTTTGAAATTTATTTTAAAAAATCGTGTTTTTATTTATTTACAAAAATTTTTGATAAAAATACAAAACTTTCAAAAATATCGACCATTTAAATAGAAAGCAGTAAAACCTATTCTTTCCATATTATATCAGATGATATAAAATCTAATATTACACAATAATTTTAAATATTATATAGAAGTATCCTTTAATAACCAACAATTTTGTGCAAAAAATAAAAGAAAAACAGTGAATGTTGGAATTTGACATTTGATGATGTCAATTTTATAGATAGTAACAAAGAATTATGGAAATCCGACCCTGACCTACTATTCATTGCGCAAATTCCGCAGGGCCAACCCCCCTATTCCCGCTGTCCTGCACGCCTGGACAATTTTGTTCTACAGTATTGGGCTTCCATACACCTTTAAACTTCCTTGTTCCACAGGTGCACGGAATGCGATAAATTCCTGAAGACGCAAGTGGATCTCTTTTATCTTTGGCCGATCGAAGGCATTCTTTGATTTTCCTCGTTGGTTTGAATATTATTTTTACATTTTTCTTTTGTAACAATCGACCAATCCTGTCCGTAACCCTCGAAATAAAGGGCCGAAATGCTTTTGCCACTGGCTGAAGTTGTTTGTTCTCCATGGGTCTGGTATTCGTTGGCTCCATTGATCTTTTAATTTATTGGTCTGAATAACCATTAGCCCTTAAAGCATTATAAATATGTGTTAGTTCTGCGTTTAGCGCCTCGGGTTCGCAAATTCTTCTTGCCCTTTCTGTCAGAGTTTTAATGACTCCATATTTCTGACAAGGGTGGTGGTTGGAATCCCTATGTAGATAGCGATCTGTGTGTGTGGGTTTTCTGTATACCGTGTGGCCTAATTATCATCCTTTACGCGTTAATAATACATCCAGGAAAGCTAGCGTGTCGTTGTCCTCGATTTCCATCGTAAACTGAATATTTTCATGGATGCTGTTCATGTGTCTCAGAAAATCCTGCAGTTTGTCTAGTCCATGACTCCATATTACAAAAGTGTCATCCACATATCTATACTACACGTTTGGCTTGTAAGGGGCACTGTTTAAAGCCAGTTGTTCGAACTTTTCCATGAAGAAATTTGCTACTACCGGGCTGAGAGGACTTCCCATTGCCACTCCTTCAATCTGTTCATAAATCTTGTTGTCCCATGAAAAAAAAGGTGGTTGTCAAGCAATGTTTAAACAAAGTTTTAATTTATATTTTGTTTTTATATTATTTAATTTGTTTGTTTTAAAGAATTGTTATTTCTAGTGTAGTTTACATTCTTTTAATGCCAAATTTTTCGTTCTTAAAGTTAAATCCGACCCTGTTCGTGAAATACTTTTATCTGGACTTCCCGAATTATCATGTAGTATTTTAAATGGTGATTTCAATACAAATTACTTAGCTGACAACAATCACGATACAGTTAATTATTAGAATCTTTCAATGTAATCATGCATATTGATTTTTCTACCAGATTCTAATAATTTTTCTAATCTACTATAGATTATACTTGTTCAAATATAATGATTTCTTGTAAAAACAATCAACTTAGACTATCAGATTATGGAGGATTGTATTCTGAATTTAATTTATGAAATAAAAGCAAACCAAACTAATAAAAGTAAAGGTAGAATCTAAAAAAATAATTGCAATACATTTTATAATCTTGCCTCCTACAATAACTGTATAGTCCAATGATTATAGTTTTTTTTTTTAAATAATTTAACAGATATCTAACTGCACCATGACTACCAGAATAACCTGTAGATTACTAAAATCAAAAATCCAACCAATTTTTTCAGGTAATTTTTTTAGACAATAATTATTAAAAATAGGCCTTTTTTCGTTTCTTTTAATATAACAAAAAGTAATTGTCATATCACTTTACTCGTAGAAGACCGTTTGTAGAGAATTCAAAAACCTATACAATGGTTTTGGAAAAATCCCAATACGACCATTTTTCACCGAGAAAAGCCGGAAAAACGCTTAAAACAGACCTTTTTTTAAAAATTTGTATCTCCGTTTATTTTTAATATTAAGGGCTGATTTTTTGAGAAATGATAGTCAATAACATATTCTTTTAGCTGCCGAAAGATGGAAATTGTCGCTTTAATAGTTTTAATTTAATCACACTATAAACAAATTAGGCCCTTATCTTGCAAGTGCCGTGAATATTAGTCAAATGTTCCATTTGAATTTTTAAAACGACTTTTTAAAGTTGATATTTAAAGCTAAAAATTGTATATCTCACATTTTCTTATAAGTTTGGAGAACATTGTTAAAAATGCTTGTGAACCTAGCGCGTCGAGCAAAAATTCGCGATACGCAGCCCGTCTCTCACTTCCCCTAAGATAATATTATATAAGAAGGTATTCTAATCCTGCAATGCATGATGAGAAATGTGTCAAGCGTTAGCGCCGCCACGAGTGTGTCTTGCACACTAAAGTATTTTTATCCCAACTTCCGCAATTCGCGAAAACTTCAAAGTGGGCGACATCTATTGGGATAATATAGAAGTCAAATGAGGGTGAACAACACATCAGTGTGCCATAAGTTTGTAGTGTAATGTTATAAACTTTATATTTTGTGATAGAAGAAAATACTATAGATACTTGAAAACATCTTTTAAAGTGGTAAGTAAATATATTTGTAATATATAATGGACAATTCCAATAATTTAATCTGAATTCATGCTATTCCACCAATAACCATATTTCGAGGTTAGAATAACACATTTGTTTACTGTATGGTTTTCATTGTTTTTTGTATTTAAATTCATCAAGAAATGAAAGATTAGATTGAAACTTGTTGATACCTGACATTTTAATTCGCCACATCATATTTCTATTTGTTTTTTTTCTTTTCTTTTAGGACTTGAAAGTTGGACACCATGCAGTCTGTGCATAGACGTGTAGAAACCAAATCCAGGAAAATATGTTCTGTTTCGTGTTTCATACTGTACTAAGAATGTTTCATTACATTATTTCCCGAAAGATCCTAAGTTGTCTAAGTTTGGCAAACAACGTTGAAAATTGGGAAACCAGTGACCAAATACATGTTGATGTGTAGTCAGCATTTTGTAGCTGAGGATTTCACCCCAGGTAAGAAAACATCACAATATGAAAAACAAATTTTTACCCAAATGTGTTTTCAGCAACAAACATAAAGAAGCGCCTAAAAAAGCTTGCCTTTCCCTACTCAAAAGATTCCGACAACCAAGTTTTCTTCAAAAAAAAGTGCAAATCAACAGATCGGGATCGACATTGGTACGTTCACATTTTGATTGAATTTAGCTGGTTTCTAACAAGTTTTATTTTAAAGGCTTCAGAAATGTACTTTAAACGAAGAATCTGGAGACACAGACGGGCAAGAAGATGTGCCCGACATCCACGTTGGAGTTCCACAAGCCCACTTTGAAAGGCCAGGCACTAGTAACTACATTCCTTTAACACACGTAGCACCATTGGAGAACATATTTTATGAAGATAAAGCAACAGAAACCCAAAGTATAAAAATATAAAATTTTATAATAAGTTACCAAATAGTATTAAATTGTTAAATAGCTTAAGTAGATTTAAAAAAATTGTTAAAAAAGGTATGGTAAAATTAGAGCCGTATACATTGGGTGATTATTTAAACAATAATACATTGCACAATATTTAAAAAAAAAATATATTAATTTTTCTTTGTTGACGTCATTTCGCTTTATCTTTTTGTATATATGTATGTATTATGTAAAGATGATTTGAAATAAAGAAGCTTATTATTATTATTATTTAAAGACGCTCTAAATCATAAAATTAGTTTTTTTTTCCTTCCTAGACCTTGATACCTACTGCATCACAGGTCAAATTCTAGCTCGAAAGCTTAAAAATGTACTAAATAAATGCAAACATTTAAATCGAACATTTCTAAGGAACTGTAATGTTTAATAAAGAATATATATTCCTACTTTCCTGTTAAGATTTTCTTACTAACAAAATCAAGTTCAATGGACTATGTGTAATCGAAAATCTCCCTTACAGTTTCAGCAAACAGGCTATTAGAAGTTATTAACAAAACACGTCAAGTTACTAGTCAGTCTTTATTTAAACAGTAAACATGTAACATGTGTACAAAATAATTATCAGTTATTTTTGAATTAATTCTTTGGCAAAGCTTTCATCAAAATTGACACTAACTTCCAGGTAAGTCTTCGAATGGCTGGAATAAATTATCAGAGTGGTCATATTCAAACCTAAGAGCGCCATTCCTAATTGCATTGGCGTAATAAGTGTGTTTTTTTTCAGTCTTATGTCAGAATTTGTGCCTCTAAATAGTCACATGACTCGACAAAACTTTCTGGTCCTTTTTCTTTCCCTAAAACAAAAACTACAATTTAGATGTTTCTGATGATATGAAGATACTAATAGATACAGAAAATGGTCTGTAGAATATACTCACCAACATAGGGGCATTTAATTTCGATTAATTTTGATGGAACATCATTCTCCAATATTATACCGTCGGGTGAATATCCTAGCCATGGAAATGCCTTAGACACTATAAATCCCGGAGCTACTATTTGGTAATTAGTTTTTCTTCGAATATTGCCAAAGCTTCTTTTTCATATTTTTACCATACTTGACAAATTTATTTTTAAATCCCTTTGGGAAAAATAATTTTTTGGCTTTGTTAACCCATTCTTCCTCTTTACTAAAAGTAAAAATGGAGTAACATGTTGATCCTTAAAAAAAAATGTTTAGTACATTCTTTGCAAATGATATAGTTTTAGATAATTTAAAACCTACCTGTTATTCTTAATTGCCTTTCTTTCATCCACTCTGTTGAACCCTGTTCATAAAGTGCTATTTCTGAAATGTTGCTAGCTGGCAGGGATTGCAGAATTTGGAGACAGCATGCTTCTAGTGGATATAGTTCGACTATAACGGTCAGTTTCAGTGCATTCAAGAATTCTGACTTCTCAATGTGTGATAACACGGCTTTCACTCCACTTGTAAGGGTGCTGAAATATAAAAGCTATTTTCATACAAATTTCTTAAATATAATTCAAAGAAATAATACCTGTCTCTTTTTTGGGGCACTGCTAGAGCTGTCATTCTAGTTTCTGACACTCGACCCAGAAATCGTGAAAGAGCTGAATCAGCTACACCTAAAAACCAGACAGTATTTATTGACTCGTGCTAATTATAATAAATATATTCAAAAAACTAGAAAACCAATTATTAAAATAAAATAATACCTGTCGTAAGCAGAGCGAAATTCTCTTCGTCTAATCCTGTAGAAGTTTTGAAACATACTTTCTTTCTTTTTGCCAGTGGGTGACAGAAATACTTAAAAGGCTCAGGTTTGTGAGTTTCCTCCAATCCTTTTTTTTCTTTACCCCATTTTTGTGCCAAGTCGGTACTGCTGACTACTCTACTGCTCATTTCTAAAATTTAAATAGTATAGTATAATCAACTGAATATTTCTGTGGGTTAGTTAAAATTATAGAATCATATAATTGTACTGACCTGTTTACATAGATTAAGGTAGCCACAATGTGTTTACAAAAGCCAGATCTTTGCAGGAACAAGCACATCTCCACTTGGTGACATCTTTATTTATTTCAATGCTTATTTCATGGGGTGGTGAAGTTAAGCCAGATGTTTGAAGGCATAAACTCTTAATGATATCAGGATTTCCTCCCGAAATACCATATAATATAACGTGTCCCGCTTTGAAAACAGCTTTACCCTCTTGTAATGGTCTACTTCTGTTTCCAATTTATTGGAGAATTTCGTAAATACTCACTTCAATATGAGGCATCTTGGTAAAATTTATAGTTGAATATTTAAGAAACAAGTCCGTAAATACAAGAAAAATCACAAAAAACAACGATAGATGAAAAGCATAAACTAAAATCACACTAAAATTTTGTTGTTCACCCTCATAGCGGCCATATTAAAAATTGACAGCGCCATCTAGTGGTCATTGATTTTCGCGAATAATAAAAATAAAGATGTAAATACTTCAGTGTGCAAGACACACTCGCGGCGGCGCTAACGCTTGACACATTTCCCATCATGCATTGGAATACCTTCTTATATATTATCTCAGCTTCCCCTTCGATGCTCCACGGTCGACTCAGTACGTCTCGGTCGCGAATTTTCGCTCGACGCGTTAGGTTCACATACACAAGCATTTTTAACAATGTTCTCCAAACTTATATGAAAATGTGAGATATACAATTTGTAGCTTTTCATCTCAACCTTAAAAAGCCGTTTTAAAAATTCAAATCGGACCATTTGTTTAATATTCACGGCACTTGCAAGATAAAGGGCCTAATTCGTTTATACTGCGATTGAATAAAAACCATTAATGCGACAATTTTCATCTTTCGGTAGCTTAAAGTATATGTTATTTACTATCATTTTCCAAAAAATTAGCCCTTAATATTGAAAATTAACGGAGATACGAATTTTTGAAAAAAGGTATGGTTTAAGCGTTTTTCCGGCTTTTCTTGGTCAAAAATGGTCGGGACTTTTCAAAAACCATTTTGTAGGTTTTTGAATTCTCTACAAACGGTCTTTTATGAGTAAAGCGATATAGCCAATACTTTTTGTTATATTAAAAAAAAAATAAAAGGAGGCCCCTTTTTAATAATTTATGTTTAAAAAAAATGATCTGAAAAAAAATTGGTTGGATTTTTGATTTAAGTAATCTACAGGTTATTCCGAAAATCATGGCGCAGTCAGATATCTGTTAACATTAATTACAAAATGACCTTTTTTTGCTATAATGATTAGACTAGTTCTGTTACAGTTATTGGCTCATTTATATGAATGATTTAAGGCCAGAGCGGTCGGTAATTGAATTAAAATAATTGAAAAATCGTATTAAATTATTTCTCAGTAATTGGATTACTTAAATTCAATTACTTCTCGAAAAAGGAAATTGTATTTGGATTATTAATTTATAGAATAATGTAATTGTAATTGGTTATTGATTTTTACGAATCCAAAGTAATGCAATTACTTAGAAAGTAATTCGATTACTTATAAAGTAAATGAATTACTTATAAATGAATTCAATGAACTAATAAATAATTAAATTACTACGAAAAATTCCATTCCTTTTCTTTAAGGAAAAACTGCCGGAATTTTGGCCAGCCAGAAAGAGCATCTTGAAACACGGCGAGCCGCTTTAAATTCCCTCCGACCTTTTTTTTGTCGAAAAATCTGTTGATGTTTGGGTAGGATAAAAAATATTTTTATTTAAGAGTCATTTAATGTTGAACTTGCCGAGAGAGCAGTTTAAATAGTGTGACGTGCACGTATGATGCATATTAGTTTAAATATATTTACCACATTTCTCCTAAGTAACCACAACATACCGGTATCACAGCTTACTTACCGGTATCATACTGGTATCACAGCATAACTAACAGAAAGTAGCACCCTTTTATAAATTGACCGGAAAGTACGATCATTTTTCTTGCGGAAGTTCAGCCAACGTTTTGCTAAGATATAATCTGTCTGCTTTATTTGAATTGTAATCTTTTTTTCGTGTTTTCTGCTTAAAAATATCAAAAGCGCCGCCAGGGAGAGATCGTGCTGCCTGTTAGTTAGGCTCTGCACAAGGAAATATGTTACATGGTTAGCCTGCAAAAATTTGCTTTTTATGTGTTTAGTGTTTTATATATGTGGTAATTTAAATAAAGTAATTGCTAAAATATGTAATTACTTTTAATTTTAATTGATATTTGAATTACTTTAAACAAACATGCCAGTAATTGGTAATCGTAATTAACTAATACTTAGAAGAGTAATTGGTAATTGTAATTGAATTACTTTTTAAAAGTAATTGCTACAGCTCTGTTCAAGGCTAAAGTTTTCAGATTCTTTGATAAAGCTCTTTCTATAAAAAAAATAATAATAAAATTAGAAAAAAAATGGATTACCAAAGATATTAAATTAATTTTTAAAAACATCTTTACATTACATAAGAAAGGGTGTTCGAAAAATGAATAAAGAAAATTTTAAGAGGTGATTCTCCATAGGAAAATAATGTTAGTAAGTCATTTGGCAAAATGTCGAGATCTCCATGGTTACCAAGATACAGGGGTGCAAAGTTCAATTTTTAGTTTTGTTTTTTCGCCATATTACATTTATTCTTCCATCAATTTAGTTGATGTTTGGCATACGAACCGTGCTCTTTAGGTTCTAATATTGTACGTTAAAAGTAGTTCTTTTGAACACCGCTAGAAGGCACTTTACCTGAAACACAAAATATATTTACACCCTATCTTTTTAATTTGGACAGATATTGCAAATTTGAATACACCAGCTTAAAGACAATTAAAAACTTAAAAAAGAATGTACTTTTCATCAATGTCGATAAACCTAACCATTTAGCCACTAATCGACATCAAAGTTTTCATCAGTTTTATCCAAATTAACCATGTATTTAAATGGAATTAACAAATCAAGTCGCCTTGTGTCAAATGAATTTGACAGCAAATGATTTTATACGTATATTTATTAATAAATTTGTCAACAAAAAAACTTAACACTAATTTAATATCTTACTAATCTTAATGGTAACTTACAAAATTGATTTTTTAAAGATAGAAAAATTATAACATATTTTCGAAATGTCCCCCATTCATTTCTATACATTTTCTAATACTCTTTCAAAAATGTCTACTTATGCGAAAAAATATACCTATATTTGTAATTGTGTATGTAAACTGTATTTCCAATAATATCACAACCATTCAATATCTGGAACGTTTTCAAGCATGTAAGGTAGGTCGTTTTGAAGAAAATCTAAATAAACCTGCGCATTCAACGGTCCGTCGTCAAAAAATGAGGTCCTATTAGATGATCTCCTACAATTTCGGCCTATACATTCAACGAAAACCTTCGCTGATGCTGTTTTTCTACAATGGCGTGAGGGTTTTCATAAGCCCATTGGTGCATATTACGAAATTTTGTAATCTCATCTCGCGTGAATGCTGCTTCGTCAGTAAATAAAATTAGGTCGATGAACTGGTTATTTTCTGCATATTTTTCCAAAAGACTATTGAACATGTCCAGTCATAGTTGTAAGTCACCCTCATAAAGTGCTTGAACCCTATGTACATGAAATGGGTACAGAAGTTCTTCATGAAGAATTTGCCAAGCTGTAGAATTAGCGATTTCTCCTTGTAACGCAAGATTCCTTGTGCTAATACCTATCTCACCAAGTCGTCTGTAAATGTTGATAAAAGTTCGTGCACATGGAGCATTCCTTTTTGGATAAGTTGCAATATAAATCCGCCGGGCCTCTTCTACTTTCCCATGTGCTTGCCCGTAACAAAAATGCATATCACGGTACTTAATATCTGAATATTCTCGTTCCATTTCATAACAATGTATGTTTTTAACACGGAAAATTATTTCAAACTCAACAGTAATGCAACCAATATTTGTCAAATTTCACACGATTTGACACAAGGCGACTTGATTTGTTGGTTCCATTTAAATACATAGTTAATTTGGATGAAACTGATGCAAACTTTGAGGTCGATTAGTTACTAAATGGTTAGGTTTATCGACATTAATGAAGAGTACATTCTTTTTTGAGTTTGTAATTGTCTTTAAGCTGGTATATTCAAATTTGCAATATCTATCCAAATAAAAAAGATAGGAAGTAAATAAATTTTGTGTTTCAGGTAAAGTGCCCTCTAGCGGTATTCAAAAGAACTACTTTTAAAGTATAATATTAGAACCTAAAGAGCTCGGTTCGTATACCGAACATCAACCAAATTAATGAAAGAGTAAAAGTAATGTGGCGGAAAAACAAAACTAAAAATTGAACTTTGCACCCCTGTATCCTGTAACCATAGGGATCTTAACATTTTGCCAAATGACTTACTAACATTATTTTCCTATGTAGAATCACCCCTTAAAATTTCCTAACGCATTTTCCGAACACCCTGTATATACCTATAAAAAATTGTGAAAATAGCTAAAAAAGCTTACTATGCAAATCGAATTTCGATATCAACTGATCCAAAAAAAGAATGTTGGTCTATCAATAATAAATACGTAAAAAAAACTTTATATTAACCAGCCTCAAATGTATCTTAATATATTATGTGTAATATTAAACCACGTGATTATATGGATAGTATTTTTATTAATAAAAAATTTGAGGCCAATAAATGTAAATTAATTAATAAGAGTTAGGACTAAAGGTTAATTTTTAAAATTTTAGAAATATATTTTTTTAACGCTTAATATCTCAAAATCCAAAATAGGAAACTTCAATTTTAATTTAATTTAACTTTAGATCAAACATTCACTATTTTATTTAATTTATAAAAATTGGTATGCATCTGACCTTTTTACCATAATTGCATAAGTACAGGTAACAATAATGGACAAGTAGGTGGTAATGCTTTATAATGTTACACCAGGATAGGGATAACAAAAATTAATGTTAAACATATCAAGACATCCATAAAATGAAAAGACAATTTTTTGGTACCAACTAAAGGAACTTAATTAATAATTAAACCTATAACACAAAGGTGAACCAAACAATCGTTATAGAGAAATGTAGATATGTATAATTTTGTGTTTTAATAAAAAAGGAGGTTTTTTATACTAGTTCTGATAAATTATATGAAATAGGAAATGAAAAGTAACATGAAATAAAAAATTAAGTTTTTTATTTTGGATTTTAAGATATTAGGCGTTAAAAAAATACATTTTCAAAATTTTAAAAATTATCCTTTATTCCTAACTCTTCACAATAGACAAAAATTAACAAAAATAATACAAATAATTTTACACCTTATTCTTCACATCCCACGCCTTTTACGTGCTGATAATTTGTAATTGTCACATCATGGCCTACTAAAATTTTGGAAAAAAAAAAATTTTGGCAGCCATTTTGAAATCAAATGACAAGTGTGACACATGGTTGAAAAGAAAATTTTGAGGGGGATCATGTAGGCTAAAAATATATACAGGGTGCTATTTAAAATTTAAAACTTAGGGTTTCTTCCGGCTAAATCGAATTTGAAAAAAATGGTTTTATTAAGTCAATAAAAGCGTATCCTTATGACAGGTGCATTACCCAAATTTCCAAACCTAATTTTTATAAATAAAAATGGGCTGTTACATGTTCGCTGTGTCACTTCCTTTGGGCATAGAGGCTCCTTAATGAAATGAAAAGAAAAATTAAAAATTCTGGTAGGTATGACTACTAAGCTTGGTTGTTTAAAAATTATAAAATGATAACCGGGTCCAGCCAATCCGATTACACGTTTCCCTTGTTGGGTATGTCACACCAAATGTAGGCCGTAGACACCCTTGACTGTAGCGGCTACCTTAAGAACAACTGTAATCCAATACAGCTAAACGTTAGAAGCAATAGCGCCATCTAGTCAGTAACCAAAAACAATTCTAGTATAGACAGGTTAAGATGTTAATGTGCGCCATGTAGGTGTTTACAAAAAACATTGTTGTTGTTGCTTACACAACACTTTTTATGTGACCATCCCCAACAAGGGTGAAACACGTGTAATCATGGGGACGGGGTTATCCATTTACTTAGGCCTCGTAATTTAAAAAAAATAAGCTTTCATTTCATTAAGGAGCCTATATGCCCAAAAAAAGTCGACCAGTTTGTTATTATTTATAACAACTCAAGAAGTTTTATTTTATTTATTATATTTCAGTTTAAAAAAATACTGCGTTTAACCAGTTTTAAAATACTTTTCGTTGTGCCTACCCTTGTACTTGGCAAAACTCATTTGAATTCACAGTACCTATGACTAATGCGAAGGAACTGCAAAATTTTTGGATAATTCTATTGATCCGAAGATTGCAAATATTTGGGCATCTTATATATATAATATATATATATATATATATATATATATATATATATATATATATATATATATATATATATATATATATATATATATATATATATATATATTAAAAAAAAAATTTAATTTTTATTTTTATTATTTGGTTACTTACCATGTGTATGAAACTCGTGCTTAATCACTATAAAAAAAAAAACCGTGCTAGCAAATGCTTATAACTACTGTGAAATAACGATGCTATATTTTGTGATAAGGCAAAATTGTTTGACTTTGTATACATGTGTACCGGGAATGGGGAAATGGGAAAACATACATCATTGGGAAAGCCAAAAAAACGATGAGTATATGATACGCGTCTATATTATTAGATTTGTTTGATTATTACATATTAATACAATATTTTATAAAAGTTGCATACTTATATAAAGCACAATAAAAAACGAAAAAATAAATACGTTGACAATGTTGAGGGTTACCTAAATGAAAAAATAGTACCAATATGATATTATTTTCTTTTAATGTTTAATGGTGTTTCCCTGACAGCTTGATGCACCTTCCCAAAAAAAATAGTCTAGTTATTCTAAAAAGTTTAAAAATACCTGCCAGTAGGAAACAATAAAATGATAAATTAACTAATGACTTTCCTAAAAAAAATCTTTTAAGCACCCAAGAAAATACCGATGCCTCTCCAAAAAAAGAAAGCTGTATTTCCATACATGCGAGATAGCTTCCTTAAAAAAAGCAAGGAGGTTTGAAGGTATATGGAAGGCCAATTCTGTGGAACAAAATTGTCTAGGCGTGCAAGGCAGCGGGAATAGGGGAATTGGCCCCGCGGATTTTGTGCAATAAATAGTAGGTCAGGTCAGGACTTCCATAATTCTTTGTTACCATATATAAACTTGACATCAAATGTTAAATTCAAATTAACTATACTTTCACTGTTTTTTTTATCTTTTGCACAAATAATCAGCGCCTCTGTATGCAAAAAATCATCGAAATCGGCAAGGGTCAAGAAAAGTCAAAACTTACCATAATTTGAACTGGTTGTTTGTGTTTTCGGGGCATACGATATTGTATAATTTTGTAATTTGTATAAAAGTACAATAAAATAGTCTCACCTCATAACAAAGATTCATAAGACAGGATAACAGTGGTTAAAAATGTTTAGTAACCTTTGGTAGGTATCCATTGTAACAGTATCCGTTAAATATTATGTGCCTACAGTATGTTGACCTTAAAAAGTTGATAATGTAAGTTTAGGAAACCAAAAATCTAATTTTTTATAAACAAATTAAAAAGAAGCAAAAAGGAACTTTAAAATAAAATTCTACTTTCTTTCATTTAATTAGTTTGACCTGTATATATTAAAATTTGCCCGGTCTGCCCAGTAACCGATAATTTTAATCCTGAAATATGAGTTTCTAAGTGTAAACCTAATTTCTTTTTAATGATCCACATAAATACTCAAACATTGTGGTATTTATCTAAACGACAGTTAAGATTACCTTACTTTTCTCACTGCTATTGCCTATAAAATTTTCATTTTCTATAATTCATAATTGATGTAGGTATTATTATTTATTCGGTTACCTAACGTTGCGTCTCATAAGAATCACCCAATTTTAATATAAGAAATACTTCCCTAAAGTAATAAAATGCCGGATATGTTACCCTTCCATTTGCAAAACAAAACCATTCAACCTCTAGTCATTTTGTTACGATATTATAAGTAACAAACAATAAACACAAAATGATAGTCACAATTTAATAAAGACTAATCACTAAAATAAGAAGGTTTTTATTAATCCAAAAAACTTCTACAACCACAAAATAAAATAACATAAAGCAAAACAATCGTGGGTAAAACACAGTGGATATGGTTTCATACGCGCCGCGCCGTCGCACAGAAAACGGTACTACGGCTCTGATAAAAGTATAATGTGTTGCTTACCACCAATTTATCAATGTGTAGGTAGGCAACACATAATAAAATGTCGTGGAATTTTATTACTGCGCAGAATCGCGGGGACCACTCATGACAGTTATTTTCATAGTGGGCTGGACATTTTCTGATCGAATAGGCCATAGAATAGGGCTTCCATATACCTTCAAACTTCCTTGGAAAAAAGAGATAAATAAACGATTCTTCAGTCAGTGGGCACAGGCTTTACCCACTGCCATTTTCAAAAATAAGGAGAGCCTGTGGCTAGTGCGATGTTTCTTAGCTTTCGCCCACAGAACGACACCTTGTCTATCTATCTCTCTTTTTGTGGGAGCTACCTCACAGGTATGGAATCCTCAGTCTATTTTTGACATGTTTAATAGAAAACGAATTATTCAATGGTTTTCTTGCTTCCTACCTTGGTTGTAAAACAACTCCCATTTTTAGAAATAGGATAAAAAAACAGAAGCAATTAAAGAAGGCTTGATTAAACTTTTTGAATTGTCTGCACCCTATAAATTGCAAATAATGTTTTGCATTCAATGTTTGGTTAAAGATACCTTAGGAAAGAATAATTGAGACAATTATTTTTGATGGTCACCTGACTGGGTTTAAATACAGGAAATTTCTGTAACAATATTTTCAAGACAATTCTAAAAATAAAGATATTTATTTTTAACAGGATAGTGACCCTCCTTACAATTTCTAAATAGTTGAGGATCTATTAAATCAACCGTGTGAGAACAGATGGCCTGGGATGAATGGACCTATTTCATGAGCCCAGAGGTAACTAAAATGCCAGTTGTTATTAAAATAATATCAATCATTTAAAAAGAAAGAGGGTTTTAGTAGGTTCCTTGCACAAATTTTTTTGTCTGTTTGAGTTGATGACACAGGCCCTGAAGTTAAGTTTCAATATCATATCTCGGATGAGAGCAGAATGAAAAAAATAGCAAGAGATAGTTCTGATATTGAAATACTTTCGATTTTTTATCAGTGGATGAGTATCATTTTTATAAGTTTATTTGAAACAAAGAACACTGTTACGATTTACTAACGTTCCATACGTGTGTCGGACAATTCGAACACTCTGTATACCTTAACAACACTTTATTCACTACTTTACAACTTTTTTCGATCTAATCTTATTTCTTCACACACCTGGTAAATTTATTTCTCCAAGCAAAATTGATGTTAACACAGTCAGAATTGGGACATTTTCAAATTTCATCTCTAGGTTCACGGTCACGATCAAATCCATCATTTTTGCCATAACCACCACTGAAGCCGGCACCATAAATACTTTTCATGCCACCACTGGCGTAGCTACTATTTCCTTAAAGAGATCTGTTATTTTTATTCTGAAATCCCTTTGTATATGACCAGTTTTGGTCAATGATAACACGATTTTGTTGATAACCTTGATATTCGATCTCTTGACGAAGATTCTATCATTCCAACTTGGCAATCCCTCTGTATATAACCAGTTTTATGACAACGATAACACTTAACTTTAGGCTTTCTTTGTGTACGCTCAGACCTATTTGCGTTTGTGGTCTTTATCTTTTCTAACATAGCATTTATGCAACCACTGTGTCGATCAATACGTTTTATTAGACTTTGATAAAAATTATCCTCTGGTTCTTCTATAGTAACTGGCCTAACTTTTGTTTTTGGAACATTAAATATTGCTCCAATGCGTGCATAATAGCATCACAACTTCTACTAATTTGACATCTTTTAAGATTTTCTTGTCATTTAAGATCTATCAAACCATCTACAAAAGAATACTGCCATTTATTTTTACATGTAATTGGGGGCTGCAAATTCCTGTAGAGATTTTTCAGACTTTTGCTTCCTTGATTTTATTTGAGCCTTGTAATTTTCTTCAAGGTGTTTATTATCATATCGAAGCTCCAGTGTTTAAACAAGTTCTTGATAATTGCGTTAACTACTATCCGATATACTTTAAAATAATTCTAATGCTTTTCCGCTTAAAGCGACTATTACCGATGTTACTTTTTAATTATCAAATCCATCCTGCATCTTATTTAATTTTCCTAGTACCTCACGTCTCACGTTACACACTTCTTCGATAACCTGTTGTTCTCTAGATTGCTGTACTTCTATGATTTTCTAAATCCAGCTTAGAATTTGATGTTGCTCCTATTAATTGTCTTTAATACTGTTCTTTTTATTTTTCTTTTAGACTTCTAGCCTTATCTTGTTCTTTTTCTTTGTCTTTTAATATCGTGATATTCTAAATTTTTTAAACGTCGTACTGTCCTGTACTTTTTGTTTTTCTTTATGCCTCTTATTATCTTGGTCTTCTAAAATTTTCTAAAGTTTGTCCTGATCTTCTTGTTTTTCATTTTGTGCACAAAAAAATCCAGAGAGTTTATGTCGGGCGACCTCGCGGCGACAAATTGTTTGTTAAATGCAAACGTACTAAATTGCTAAAATAGTGTGGTTAGTTGTGGTTCGATTAGGCCTGGCATGACGGGCTTCTTAGCAAACTTCCTTCTTACGGTCTTCCACCTAAGGTTTGATCTTGGCTCCACAGTTTCCTTTCTAATCGACGTATATCAGTTACTGTGGATTGTCATTCTTCCAGCTTTTACAAAATTAATGCTGGGGTGCCCCAGGGCTCAGTGCTGGTACCCATGCTGTTTCTTCTACACTTTATCGATCTTCTCTCTTTCACAATCAATCCCATTCATAGTTTTGCTGACGATAGTACCCTCCACTCTAGTATTCAATTTCTTAAGCCACCATGTAATTCTGATTTGGAAAACAAGCGCCGGTCAATGCAGATATCTCTTTTACAAGACCTCAAACTTATCTTGCATTGGGGCGCCAAAAATCTTGTTTAGTTTAAGGCCTCGAAAACACAGTCATGTTCGCTGTATATACACACATATGGCACATATTATGAGTTGCCAAGTTCTGCAGAACAAAGAGTCGTTTAATTTTGTCGGCGTTACTTTTGAGAATAACCTCAAAGACATTACATCTATAGCCTCGGCAGCTTAAAAAAGCTTGGATTCCTCTTTCGCGCCAGAAAGTATTTCTCTTTTTCCAATCTGTATACTCTGTATGTATCCCAAATCAGACCCTCTTTAGAATATTGTTCTCATGTCTGGGGAATGGCTGTTCTATAACACTTAGCATTCTGAAACCCATTAAAAGAAGAGCCGTTCGTCTTATTAATGATCCCACGCTCACAGAAAGGCTTCCTCTTCTTGCCCACCGTCGAGCTGTAGGGGATCTTTCGCTTTTCTATAGGTATTTTCACGGCTTCTGCTCAGAGGAGTTGGCCAATATAATTTCTTTCCTGGCAGCTTCTAACAGAGCAACACGTAGTGCAACTTTTATGCATCCTTTTACAGTTCAGTTAAGAGACCCCGAAACTTCCCGCTTTCTTCGTTCCATCATCCCTAGAGAGTCAAGACTATGAAACCTGCTGCCCGCAGAAGTTTTTCCTTCTTCTCCCAGTCTCCAAATATTTAAGTCCCGTGTGAACAAACTCCCTCTCACCACACTTAAGACACCCACAATACGTTAGTACTTAGGCATCTGCCTTCGTGGAGTGTCCCTAGATAAAAAAAAATCTACCGTAGTGTAGTAATATAAGTCTTTATGACCAAAATAAAATAATAAAATTTTATTAAATTATACAAGTCGGTCTAAAAGTTGGAGCCAAAAAAGTTTTCAACATTTTTTTCTATGATAAAGTAGGGTTATTTTAGCCTTTCTTATACCATCCTAAAATTATGCTCTATACTTACCAGACACCCTGTATATAACCTAAGTAATTTAAGGTATAATTAGTCGAACTGTTGATAACTTGTATTTTAATAATCTATGTTGTTTAATTACCACGACAAATACTCACTGGTATCGGATGTCATTAATAAACCTTCACTAAAAATAATAATGCAAAAATTTGCTGCGTTGGCTTGTATTATCATCAATTATTATGTTAAATGCTACTTAGTGAGAGACACACTAAAAGAATTGAGCTTAAAATATCCGTTACATAAGTGGTCAAAAAATAAACAGGGTAATCGGTAACATATGTAAAGAACATATTTCAGGTCTGAAAATGGTAGGATTTTACCGAATTTTTGCTAATAATACGGGCAAATCTGTTAAAAAACACTCCAAACCTAGAAATGATTTTGGAAGTACATGAATCGAGATGAAATCTTTTGCATTCTCTTTAGAAACAGGTCAATATTTCAGGCAGTCAAGCTCAAACTAGTGTCAAAGCTCCGAATTTTTTATATATGCACCGATTTTCTTGAAAACTTGGAATTAAGCTTATCTTATTCTCCATATCAAAATCTATATGGTCGCAAGGTGTGCAAATTGTTTTTAAGGGGTGAAAACCACCCCTTACCGAAAAAATAGATTTTAAAGATTTTTCGGTGTTTTTTGATTCAAATGTCTTTTATTTATGTAGGATAAATATCCTAATGTATTGTACAATTTAAAATTTGTGCATTTTGAAATATCAACCCTTAAGAATCTTTAAAAACTACCCTTTTGATAAAAATTATATAGAAAAAAATCTTTTAACGATTTGTAATATTACAATTGCAGTTTTACTGGAAAAAAATCATAGCATTTTAATAAAATTATTAGTTACCACTTTTCAACCCCTAAAAACTACCCCTTTGCAGAAAATGAAATAAAAACTATCTAATTACAGCCAATTTTTAGATTTTGCGTAATTTTATTATTACAGTTTATTATCTCTACTTGAAATAATTTTTAATAGTCTGCACCCTAGCCACCCTTAAGAACCACTCCTTTGAAAAAAATAAAATAAAAAAATATTTTTTAATGACTACTGATGTTTTGATTTTAAATTTTGTTGATTCTAAAGTTTATTCCCTGAACACGAAGTAGTTTTTAATTGTCTACACCCCGCCAACCCTTAAGAACCACCCCTTTGCCAAAAATCTGTTAATTTACTATTAACAAAAAATTATTTTAAGGGTAATTTTCAGGGCTACAAGCCTATGTATGTTAGAAGGGCTTGAGACCCTTTATATGCCCAAAAAAAAACAAAAAAAGGAAAATAATTGTCATAAAAAATGTTACATTTTGCTACTCTTCAGTTTTTTTTCGTATCCCTTATGGTTTTGGAGTTAAACTCAGAAAAAGAAAATTTTTTGAAAAACCACAAAAAAATAATTCAAAACTGTGCATCTCTAATCAGTAAACCTTTTAGATGTTATAAATAACTTACAAATAGAATAAGTTTAATTTTGTTTTTGAATGAAATGACATTAGTTTTATTACGATTTTTTTTTAGTTTTAACTATTTTACACCATATCTCACTAAAATTTTAGTCAAAAAGACTTTTATGATGCTTATTTTAAAGGTCTTTTTATACTCTTTTAAAAATATTCTATTACTTTTTGTTGAAAAATGTACCCTTTTCCCGTTCTTTGAGGTTAAGTACTTAATCACGTAAAATTAAAAATTTTCAACCAGCTATAACTTGCCTTAGGTAGAACTTTAAGATCTTTATAAATAACTCAATTTCTTTGTTTTTTTATAAGCTTCATTTTTGTTTAATACACTTTTTGAAAAAATGCATAATTACAGAGTTATGCGTAAAAAACAATTGAAAAATGACGTTTTTTTTTTAACGAAAAATCGTACTTTTCAATTGCAAATAATTCAAAAACTATTGATCTGGTGAAAAAACTTGACATGATATTTTTTACTTTAAATTTGCTCATCTATCGATTTCTGGGGGTATTTTGGGTAAAAAATTGCCCACCCCCGAGAAGGGGTGGCATCCACCTCAGGGGTCATTGCGCACATCGGCACCATATACATTTTGCTTTTCGACCATCCATCTATCATCTGTCAAAATTTCAAATAAATCGGTGCATATATAAAAAATTCGAAGGTAAAATGCTTGACTGTCTGGACTACAACTACAAAGCGTCGGAAAGCGATATTGGATACTCCGAACGGGGATGGTTTTTAACCTTCTTTTTTACACCGTACACCCCCAAAAAATAAGCTTCATTTTTGTTTAATACACTTTTTGAAAAAAATGCATAATTACAGAGTTATGCGTAAAAAACAATTGAAAAATGACGTTTTTTTTTTTTAACGAAAAATCGTACTTTTCAATTGCAAATAATTCAAAAACTATTGATCTGGTGAAAAAACTTGACATGATATTTTTACTTTAAATTTGCTCATCTATCGATTTCTGGGGTATTTTGGGTAAAATTGCCCACCCCGAGAAGGTGGCATCCACCTCAGGGGTCATTGCGCACATCGGCACCATATACATTTTGCTTTTCGACCATCCATCTATCATCTGTCAAAATTTCAAATAAATCGGTGCATATATAAAAATTCGAAGGTAAAATGCTTGACTGTCTGGACTACAACTACAAAGCGTCGGAAAGCGATATTGGATACTCCGAACGGGGATGGTTTTTAACCTTCTTTTTTACACCGTACACCCCCAAAAAATATACGTTAAAAAATATTTTTCCCATTTAATGGTACATATAGGTTTTTTGTGCCACTAAATTTAAATATTATATTAAAAATTACATTGGAGGGCTAAAAAAGGCTAAATTTACCCTTTTTTTACCCCCTTCACCCCTAAAAAATACATTTCGGTAAAAAAGTTTTTCTCCGTTTTTAATAGTACATATAGGTTTTTTCGGCCACTGAATTCAAATATGATATTAAAAATTACATTTAAGGGCTTAGAAGAGCCAAGTTCACCCTTTTTTTACACCGCACACCCCTAAAACCTACATTTTGCTAAAAAAAATTTTTCCTCGTTTTTAAGGGTACATATAGGTTTTTTGGGTCACTGAATTCGAATAGATATTAAAAATTACAGTTAAGGGCTAAGAAGGGCTGAATACACCTTTTTTTACACCCTACACCCCTAAAAATTACATTTCGCTAAAAAAAATTTTTCCATTTTTAATAGTACATATAGGTTTTTTGGGCCACTTAATTCAAATAATATATTAGAAATTACATTTGAGGTCTTAGAAGGGCTAAATACACCTTTTTTTTTTAACAGAAAATAAAACATTTATTTTAATCGCTTTAATTATTTAAACATATTTATAAAATATTGTTGTTTTTGTTTACTGTACATAAAAAAGTTAAAAATTTATTTATTTTCGTAAATGTTATATTTTTTCTTCACAATATAAAATAATTTATTATATTAAAATTCCTGAAACTCAAAATAAATAATTGAGTCTTTAAAAAAAATATTTGCTTCAAATATGTAAATCTTTTGGCATCAGAGTTAAGTATAGCAACTCAAGAAAAATACATACATAATCAATTTAAAATAAAAAGACCTGTCTCTTGTCCACATTTATGCCAACGGAATATAAGGTTTTCTTTCAGACTCCAAATCAAGCTAAAAATTATTTAAAAATCACATTTTCTTTGTAAAATTTCCCGTAAAACCTGAATCTGCCATTATTTTTCTGATATGCGGCCCAAAAAAAAATAAAACGCAAAAGCACAAAAACAATTAAAAATAGCATAAAAGTTCATAAAAAAAAGAATTTTAAGACATTTAAGACAAAGAAAGATACCGTTTTTAAGAAATTCGTATTTTAAAAAAAATATTTGTAAAAATTTTTAAAGCCATATTTTAATATATCTCAAAAAAATAAAAACAAGTTCGTGTTTTACGGAAAATTTAATCCAACCCCTTGATTATCGTTTCTGACTTAAGATTTGAATTCAATAACCCAATTAACCTACATCATCTCTTAAAAAAAAAAAAACAGTAATTTTAGAAAAAAGAATGTCTATATAAAACTTAAAATATTATTAGCAATTATTTAAATCAGTGTTAGGATTGTTAGATTTTTAGTGTTTCAAAAGTGGTTTTTAGAGTTAAAAAATAGAAGAAATTGATAGGAATTATGTGCCCCAGGACATTATTACGGAAGCAGAAGAAGCGGCAATGCTGTTATTGCCAGAAAAACCCCGAGATTGTTATGACAAGGAGTGCAAAGTTTTTAAAAAATGAATAGATTTAAGAAAGATAAAAAGAATTAACAAAAACGTTTTGCTGGCTTACTTTTTACTTTTTCAGAAAAAAATAGCTCCATCATCTTTATGAACTAAATACTCCATGCTTCGCTCGAATCCTCATCTGTCTAAGAAAATTTACATTTTAAAATATAGCATATTAATTAGTGTTTTGAAAAGTACATCCCTAGAATACTAACCCATCAAGTCCAAAATTTTGGAAAAATATTAAATTAAAACCTTTTTACGACAGGCCCTCGACAGTGAGTATTTACTAATGAAAGTAGCTTTGATTATTAGGCCAAAATAAATCGATTTTGCCAGACAACTTGAACCGGGATGCGGTTATTGACATCTTACTCGGAAAAGTACCAGGAATTCATTGTACATATGAAGCGTAGTTCATAAGCTTGCGAAATGCGTTTTACGAATTACGAATTCGCAAAATTTTTCCGCCGGTTTTTTTGGTATTTCATAGCGCTGCGACTGCGAATTTTTAGGATTTAGTGCTGGGACTGTTGGCAAGATGCAAGATGGAAGTATTGACGCTCTGTATTGACGTTTTAAATTATTTCCCTCTTTAAAACTTTTTGTGTTATTTATAATTAATTTTTTTAACAATATTGTATCTTATGCTAGGTATTTCTCTGGGTATTGTTTTAATAAACATTTATAATGCTTTGGTCGTCAGTGAATAATAAGGATCAAGTTGAAAATTTTTACTGGTGAAGAAGGGCTATTGCATTTACTGACCTTCATAATTGCATCTTATAAGGTGGATTAATTAAAACAAACAACAACAAAAAATAGCATATACTTTATTCCCATAAAGTCTTTATACAGGCAAATAACATAAAATAAAAATAAGAAATTACATTAAAGATCACAACTTATTTTAACCTTTGAGCATATACTTATAGAGGAAGCCTTGCTACTAGGCAGCAAGCGAGAGCGACAGAAGAATTTCAGTATAACCTTTCCTCTCGCTTCTACGTGCTCATTGGTCGGTGAGAAGGGTATATATCCCACTGATTCGTCAGCCATTCCTTCTCGACCAATTAGCACGTTGGAGCGAGAGAGAAAGATTATATTTTGATTCATCTTTCTCTCTTGCACGCTCTTTGGCACTGTCTTAACGGCGAGGCTGAATCAGTAGGAATAAGCTGGAAACTTTTAACTTTTATTTTATTTTTACTTGAAATCACAACTGCATATGTGCTATTAAAACATATGAGAGAATGACAGGTTGTCATGAAATAAATGATCGCTTTAATTCTATAAGATTATGATTTTATCGAAAAAAAACACCCCAGTTTTCTTTCTTTTAGAACTTTAAAAGCACACAACGATCCCCGCTTTATTCCTCGTTCCGTCAATGCCGCCCAAGCATAAAAACATACAGAATTTGCATTTTACATAACCTTTTAGACATATATATATATATATATATATATATATATATATATATATATATATATATATATATATATATATATATATATATATATATATATATATATATATATATATATATATATATATATATATATAATAATGGCCCCAGGAATTGAACTGTAGTAACTTAATCTTTGAGCAACGCCAAAATCAAACGAGTATCTATATCAATACGCATGCTCGTGGTCTTCAATTTTTGCGGAATTCGCAAAATCCTAAATTAAAGTCAATTTTCCCGCTTCTCATTTTTCAAATATTACGAAACGCAAAAAAGTGACATTAACCTCTTGGACAACTCACATATTTCAAGTCGACCAATAAGAATCCGTCAATTTTCGCGCCCCTAGATTTTAAATATTGCGAATCGCAAAAAACTTAAGAATAGAGAGCTCCTACAATTGACACATTTGAAATCGACCAATCAGAACAAGTTTCGCAATTCGCAAATCGCATTTCGCAAGCATATGAACTACGCTTAAAGAGGAAGCTAGTCGACCCAAAGTGTATCTCGGGTGCTTAAAGTGCGTCTTGAGTGCATAGAGTGTATCACGGGTGCATAAAGTGCATCCCCGAAATTGCATAATTCTTGCAAAAATATTCAAAATCCATTAAATATTGAAAAATAACGTAAAAATTACTCCCAAAGGTTTTTGAGAGCGCTGATGTCGAATCTGACCTCGAAACACTTCTACGATGCCCGGGGGTGAATTTTGGCCGAAATTACCCTTGCATGAAAGGACGCGAGAATCCGGACCAAAGCTGGAGAGTTTTCGACCGCGCTGGTTTCGAATCTGACCCCGAAACAGCCCTACAATGTCTGGGGATGGCTCCAAGGGGGTGAATTTTGGCCAAAATCACCCCTTAACGATAGGTCACGAGAATCCGGGTCAGAGTTACTTTTCGGAGGCTTTTGGGGGCGCTAATTCCGAATCTGACCTCGAAACACCCCTATGTTTTCCAGGGGTGGCTCCACGGAGGTGAATTTTTACAAAATCACCCCTTAGCTATAGGTCGCAAGAATCCGGGTCAAAGGTACTTCTTAGGGGTTTTTGGGTGCGCTAATTCGGAATCCGAGTGGCTGTGCGGGGGTGAATTTTAGCGAATCCAGAAAAAGCACGAACCCCAGAAGAAATCGTTTTTTGTAACACGCAAATCGCTCAAACAATGTTATCGCAAATGTAAATGTACGTCATATACCCAAGCACTTTAGTAAAACACTAGAAGACATTTTTTTGGTTGAGTTACTTGCTCAAGGATTTTAACTGATACCAGAAACCTTCGGTCGAAAGCAGAAATTCACGATGCCGATCAAAAGCAGAAACCTACGATGCCGATCGAAAGCAGAAATCTACGTTACCAATTAAAGTTTTTCGATATTGGGCGCCAAGAGCCGGAAGAAAGCGTGGCACCGGGGCACTGTCGACGCAGTTCATGCACGTGGAATTCTCTTTGCGTTGTTCCTTGAATTTTGTCAAAAAATCTTGTAGTATTAGCGTTTAAAAAAAATCTTTTGAGAATCATGCTTCTTCTAGATTCGCAATTTTGGCCAAAATTTACCCCCGCAGAGCCACCCTTGCCGTTCGTAGGGTTGTTCCAACGGCGGACTCCAAATCAGCGCCCCCAAAAACCCCCAAGAAGTACCTTTGACCCGGATTCTCGCAACCTAGAGTCAAGGAGTGATTTTGACCAAAATTCACCCATGCGGAACCACCCCTGGGCACCGTAGGAGTGTTTTGAGGTTAAAATTAAAATCAGCGCCCTCGAGAACCCTCGGGAAGTTATTTCTACGTTATTTTACATTTTTTTATCGACTTTGTATATTTTTGAAAGAATTATGCAATTTCAGGGATGTACTTTTTGCACCAGAGATGCACTTTGGGTCGACCCAAGGGTGGAAAATTTAACAAGAAGTGCTCGATGTTTACTATTTGTCCGCAGATAAGGTTATGTTTGTGACGTCACCGTATTGCCCAGAAGGTAGATTTATTTCATTAATATTTGTCAAATATTTAACTTTTAAAAACTAATATGGATTTACACCTACTGTTAGATCCGTATTGTATACTACTTGATAAAATTAAGATTATATACTACTTGTAAACAAAACAATAGGGCAAAAGGATTACGTCACAAATATCGAATTGACATTTAAATCGGCGTATATGGGCTTAAATGGGATCCGGCACTCCTTGTTAAGTTTACCACCCTTGCGATCGACCAGCTCCCTTTCTTATGTACAATGAATTCCTGGTAAAGTAAAATTAAAGAAATACCGTTGGCTTTTGCCACCATAAATAACATACCATTAAGCCCCATTGTGTAAGGTCCGACCTTTATTAAGGGGCCATAAAGGGGACAGGGCGGCTTTGAGAATGAGATTAAATAGAATTTTTAATGAAACTTACTAATTGAATAAAGAATAATATTTTATTGGCAAAGGGTTAATAAGTACGAAAAACGAGTTTAATAAAATTTAAGCTACACACATAAATAAAACTAATATTAGAATAGGAGCATAATATAAAATACAAAAATTTGCTAATTTATTCTAACTTACTCAAAATTGTTCGGTTTACTATCACTATCATTGTCTAAACTTATTATTAATGGCTGAACATTAGTATTCATAGACACGTGAATTATCCACCTTTATAACATGCTGTATGGAGTTTTTCCAATTATCAGCAGTAATATCATTTACTACACTTTTACTAATTCCACTGCAAAATATTTAATGTTGGGGAGTATTAATCTTCGAACATTGATTTTAATTGATGTCATATATGTTCAATCGGGTTAAAAACACAATAGTACGGAGGTAGACTCAACACTGTATGTCCATTTTCCATTGCGAGTTTATCACACACACATTCTTTATTTATTTTAAAAGCTTTTAATACTTCTAAGAGGTCTCGCTTTGTAGAAGTCTCTTCAAAATATATCTTATTATCTAACATACAATTTTTAATTTCTGCTTTAGTACTATTGGAACTAGGCAACTTGACGACTGTGATAACTAGGATTATCCACAATAATAATACTATTTTTAAGAATATTTTTAAGAAGCCGGTACTCAAACCAATTCCCAAACAGTTGTGCGTCAGTGTCTTGGTGGAAATCCAGAGAAGAATCTGCCATATTTTTAGCTGACAGCAGCAGACAGTTCAGAACGAAGCCTTTTTCTGAGCCTGCATGTATTATTGTTATCCGCTTGCCTTTATTTGAGGGTGCTTTGGTGTTACAATTTCTTTAGAAGTCACTCCAACCTTTTTGTGCAGTATCATGAGTGTCGAACCATGTTTCGTCAAGGTAAATTATTTGTCGATTTTCTATCCTATATTGTCTTATAGCAATTAAAAATCGATAACGCCATTCCCAAACGTTGAGATTCCATTATTGCTTGACGTTTATTAATTGTCTTATACTAAAACCCATTTTAAGTAAAATGTTCTTAGCGATACGCTACAAGACATATTTGTTTCCGTCTTTAATGAGTCTTTTTCTTAGGGAAACCAAAGTAGGTTTGTTTGTCCCTATACATTTCATAAATTTTTCTTTAATAGATCCAAATCACTTTCATCCACACATTTCAGGAGCCGAAGTCACTTCGCTTTTTCCTGGAAGTTATGGGTTTTCGTATTATATCCCTAACTGTAGACAAAGGTGTTTTTGTCAAAGCACCTGGTACAGCATCGCCAGAGCTAAAATCTCTTTGATAGCAAAGACTGGTATACATTTTCGATTATTTCTTTAGCATCGGAACTTAAATGCTTTCTTGTAAAGGTGTTACTACAAGATGGTCCACTATCGAATCGGCCCATGGCTGCCACATTTTTGCGCTATATATGTCACGAAAAAACTACTTGATAAATCACTTGCTTATAGCACAAATAGTAACGTAAGTTAATCCCGTAAACAGCCTAATAAGAACTGAAATTATGACACTCAATTTCCTACTTATATTAGACCCTAGGAATCACCCTTTAATCACCACAAATATAGGTAAATAAATCAAATAAAACTTAGTATAGGTAATAAATCACTACGGATTTTAATGTCTAGGGATTAAAAAAACAAGTTATTAAACATAACAGACTTAAAACCATAAAACTTAGTGTTAGGACTATTATATTATATTTAGATATTTGGGCAGTGCAGGTAAATTAAATTTCAAATTCCGGCTCTGACCGCCAATATTACAGTTTTCGGGTCTGTTTATGACCCAAAAAGAGCTAACAGAGCTTGGTTTTCACCCGGAGGGAGTAACTCGCATGATGTCGGGCCATACCAAGGCCCCCATCCCGATGGTAAAAGCACGATTCCCGAAAACAGAAGAAACCATCTTTTCAAACAAACGGCTGCAATACATCAGCGTTAAGGTGGAACCTCTTACAAAAAACCTGAGGTTCCACAGTGCCACAAATGCCAGGGATTCTGGCACACAAAAAACTTCTGTCATGGACAGGCCCGCTTGCGTGAAATGCGGTGCCGAGCACCTCTCAAATGAGTACAAGAAACAGAAAGATACCCCGGCGACGTGCGCCAACTGCTATCAGCCTCATGCTGCAAACACAGGGGATGTCCAAAATTCCCCAGACACCTAAAAGCACTGCTCAACCCAAGCAATCCACCCTGGTAACCCAGAGCGCATCCTACGCTCAGAAGGTTGCCCCTAAAACAACTCTTACCCAAGTTTCTGTCTCACAAGGTCAGTTTCAGGCCCTCATGGACCGACTGGCTGCCTTCGAGGCGAAATTTGACGCCCTGAATGCTCAGTAAACTCCTCCCTCTTTCTTTTCCCTGTCCCTTGTCTTTGGAGTCCTTTTATGGACAACTAAATTCGCCCAGTTAATACCCTCTGATCCGAGGACCATCTGGGTATGATCCAGCTCTCCAAAGGCCCCACAAAAGACCGGTACCTACAGGAAGGACCCGGGTACCACCCACCCCTGGCCTCTCGGCCTAGCCACTTAAAAATCCGATTTCTGGATTGTCCCGAGTCACTGGGGCAAGGGCCCCAGCTTCTCAGTCACTTCTTAAACCCCACTCCGCTAAGCCAGATTTCAGGCTAAGCCAAAAACTTCAAAACTCCAAACAACCGTGATAGCCAACATGGCAAACACGTAGTGAGGACTTGCTCAGCCAAAAGGAGAGCGAGGGGTGGTTGGCAAGCCTAGGGGGAGTTCGGAGGGCCTGTAAGCCCTACGGGATCCTTCCAGGTGGGACCCTTACTAATGACCCAAAAGATAATTTAGATTTTATTTCCGTCAAAATTCAACGAAATATCTCTGCATACACTTTACTTTTTCGAGTAAGATGTCGAAAACCGATCCGAGTTGGCAAAATCGATTTATTTTAGGTAATTTTCCTGGTCTATTAAGTAGGTAATTAAGAAGGATTTTCAGTAAATCCTGTTGATTTGTGTAAAAAATACATTTTTTGCGATCAAGGATAAAGAACTATACACCGGCACTGTTTAGGAAGATCCTCCGTTACCTTAGAGCAAGTTCGGTGCCCAACATGACAATACTTAAGCGCCATGTAGAATGAAAATCATCATCGGTAGCGGAGGAGTACCTTGAGGAATCCGTCCAAAACAAATTTAAAATGGCTGAAAAATTCGAGAGACCAGTAAACAGTCAAGTAGTTGTGTCGGCCTAATAGAATCCTCGATCTTAACTTCCAATGGAAACATGGACAATTGACAATATCCAGTATATCCAAAACTATGTCATTTTCATTTTATATTAATGTTTATTTAAAGGCCTGGAATAATAACGAGAAATTTAAAAACAAGGAAGTGGGTTATAAACCATTACCCACCAGTGGGTCATGGTTAATAACACACTAATGTGTTATTTGATAGTTTACCTGCCTAAATTGGAATAAATAATGACTCTTAAAACTAGCAGGTGTTGGATAAATTGTATTATGTAACCTATAGTTAAAAGTAAACTATAAAACTCTACACAATCTAGCACTTATTGGACGTTATCCTCAGGTTCCTACAGTTTCTGAAAATTTCGAGTTTTTATTATATGTTATTTCTACAAAAAAACTATGCTTAAATGCAGCTTAACTGCGGTAAAGTATTCTTATTGTTGTAAGGCTTCCAAAAACTGCTTTATTATATAAATTTTTGGCGAACCACATGGCTGATGGAGGCCTTTTTAAGAAAATAGGTGTTTCTTACGTATTTTGAGCTGCTGAGGTTGAATATTTAAGGTACTTTTTACAAAAAACGGTCAAAATATTAGCATTTTCATTGTTTAAATCTCTATAGCCTGACCAGAACTAACCAAACTAGAAAACAACGGTTTTTCGGAGTGGTTTTTATTTTTAACAAAAAAAAGCAATGAATTTGGCTTTAAAAAAAATTAAAATCCATTAACCAGAGCTCAAGATATTGTAAAAATTCCTAAAAATACAAAAAAGCGGGTTTTTTGAACATGTACAACATCTTATGCTTATATATATCTTATAACGCGTTGCCAATGTTTCCAAGTAAGTTTATTTTACATTTTTATATAATTTCATAAAAATAATTATTTTATTATAGTACTTAAAACAAATCAATTTTATAAAGAATTAAATCTTTTTATGTCTTTTCATGTTTTTTGTTACTATTATTGCGAGAGCAGACTAGCTCTACATAATAATTTCTAAAAAAAGTATAATTTTTTAAAATAATATATAAATATCTTATTTATTCTGGAGAAAAGCCAAATAATTTTTCTTTTAATTTGATATTCCCACAGATCAAAATAAACTATAAAAATCTTATGCTTAAGCATGAAGTATAGGCTTTCAAACTGCATGTGATAGAACTTTTCAAAATATTTTTGAAAAACGATACATTTGATTAAAGTCAAAATTTTTTACGAAAGAATGCAAAGTAATGTCCATATTCGTTTTTCCCAAAGTTAAGTTAACAATAACACTAGTCTAGTTTACAATGATTACTTTTCTAGTCACGACAAACATCTTGCTTTTTCTTAACTGTTTTAAGGTTGATTTTTTGCTGATATTCAGCAATTTTAATCTGAATAGGCTGACCTCGGCCTTGCCTCGCTGGTAAATTGAAGCTTGAACGCGCAACCCAACTTACCAATTTTTGCAAAAATATGTAAGCAAAGTGTTAATTATAAAGTATTTTTCCTAATATCAGCTGCCACTTTGAGTTTATTTTGTTAATAATTGTCAGTACTTGTTACAGGCTTCTTTCTAATATATTTAAAATTATCAAATAATGCATAAGTTTGTATTAATTTATTTATTATTACTAAACATATTCATGGTTTAATTTATTAAATAACATAAAAACATTCACTATACTATAGCTAACGGTAAAATATCAACTTGTTTCACAAGTAAGTGCAAATTTAAAAACAATTGAACGTTTACGCGTGAGAACAATATGTTTAAATTTATTTAAAAATTATCTTCAATTTAATATTGTTACATTTAATATTTTACAGTGTGAACAGTATTTTTACAATTACATATAAAGTTCTCTCGATTTTTGATTATTTGCTAGTTTTAAGTAGTTGCGAGAGTGTTTACTTCAAATGATAAGACATACTTAGAATATAATTACTAATACTTCCGTTAACAAATAACAATTCTGAATTAAATTATCAAGCGAAAAAGAACCCTCTACAGATCGATCATTTCTGAATTCGTGAAAATGGCTAAAGTCGATAAATGTTGTAGCTTTTATTTTATGCGTATTTTGGCTCCTACAGAGCTCCAAAGCTCCCTCGATCGATCATTTCTTATGGGAAGTGACCCCGGTGAAATTGGCTGAAGTCGATATATGTTTTTAGCTTTTGTCATTCTTAGAAAAAGTTTCAATGTTCTTAGCTTTTGTCATTCTTAGAAAAAGCGAAGCTCTATTATGCTTATTTTGGCTTCTACAGAGCTCAAAATCTCCACAGATCGATCATTTCTTATGGGAAGTGGCCACCGGGAAAAGTGGCTTAAATCGATAGTTGTTGTAGCTTTTGTCAACTTGCGAAAAAGTCTCAATGGGCACAAAGCTCCATTTTGCGGATTTTGGCTTCTACGGAGCTTCAAAGATCCACAGATCGATCATTATTTACAAATTCAAAAGGTCATATTTCAATAGTCTAATTGTCACGGTTAGTTTTTATTCCTACGTTTGTTTTTAATAATTTAGTTTGTTTACCTTAATGCAGGTCGGTTTTCATTTTTTTTGCAGTTTATTTTTGGTAGGCAACTCAAAATGTTGTAACGATGTTGCCAATTTGGGGGCGAGAAAATTCCTAGAATTAGCAGCGATGTGCGTGTGCCCACTGGTACTTTTTGAGAAGGACAAAGGGCCATCGGCCATGTTTTACCATTTGCCATTGGATTGGCACTTTCACGTCAATCTTTAAGCCGAGAACTAGGAAAATTTGCAGCTACTGGTATTCAAGCCATCTTTGTAGGATTTGAGCTGCAAATTTCCCAAAAATCTTTCCAGATTTAACTTACCTTTGGTTTTGTGTGAATTTTGATGGTTTGCGTTGCCTTTTTGGCCATTTTCTGGAAAGAAATCTGCACTGCAGGACTTGTAGTTCGACGCCGCAGGGATCACGTGTTAGTTGAAAATACCATCAACATCTTGGGTAAGTTCTTCTAGACTTATTTTAACTGAGTATTTCCCGTATAAAATGGTACATTAATAGATTTATTGTGGTTTTCTTACGACGCGCTGGTGGTTCAGGGGATTTTCATTATTTTTTAAATATATTACGTCGTTCGTTAGGCAAGTCGAATTTCAGTAAGAATTAATTATTAATTACCCTAATTACACCAATTTAAGGGGTTTGTTGTGGCCAATTTATTGCGAAAATCGCAGTTTTATTGAATTATTCTTTCTCGTTGTTTTTTTTTTGACAGTTACGTTAATTGGCTACTCTAATTGGCGTTAAAGTTTTAATAAATCGCCGTTAGATGGCGCTTGTGTATAGATTTTTTGTCTCTTTTAGTATTAATTAATTTCTGGGGTTAAATTACCTTCTTTTGGTAATAAGTTTTAATTACTTACTTAAGTTTTCTATTCATAATTTTTTTTTGAGACTTTTATTTAGGGTATAAGTATCTGGGTGACTGTTCGAGACCTATTTATTATTTAAATTGTCAATTTAGTAGGCCGGAGAGGCTTTTGTTATACTTAACAAAAATTAGTTATTTATTTTTTTTTTACCTTATTTAATTAGTTTTGGGCTTTTACCTTCGATTAAATACATTCGTATGGATATATTACCTTTTATTTTACACGAGTTAAGTAATTGTTAATTAACTTTTGGTAGCTAGGGAATATGTTCTTTTTTTTTGGTGCCAATGGAATAGGGCATAATGTTTTTTTTGTAAACTAGTTTACTGAAACAATTTTATTTTATGTTATCTTGATTTAATGGGATTATTTATTGTTATATGATTAATTAACGTTGCTTACTTAGTAAGTAATTATTTTTTTTACTGAAAGGTCTCGAACCAAGCACCAGATTTTAAAGTTTCCTTATATTAACTTTTTTTTTTATGAAACACATACAGTATGGGATTTGAGGGAATTTTTTTGGGATTTTTAAAGTCGCTTAATTATCTTACGTTTTATTGGGTTTTAATTAGTATTGAATTTTGTAGGGTTCTTCGGACGGGCCATTTTCTTCTGATGGACCATTAATTTCTGAAACAGTTTTCGTTTTGGTTTGGAGGGGCCATCAATTTGGTACAAGTTTTCTTGGGACGGGTCAGAGATAGTGACCATTTAACTGGTTAATGTGTTGTTTGCAGAGGTGTGCACGACTAAAAAAAATGTATTCGTATGATCTACGAGTACGAGTACTCAATAAAATGTATTTGTAAGTATTTTACTCGTAAGTAATTTTACAGAGGCAGCCTACAGTTACGGGCAGTACTCGTAAAAGTACGAGTAAAGAGTACGAATACTTTTACAAATTTAAAAGTAATAAGAGATGCTAAAAAGTAATCCAAATTAAAAAATGTCTTTATTTACCGCAGTACTAAATATTACTTACTTTTTTAGACATGCATATAAAATATTTAGGCATATGTATATGTATTTTATGTATAGGTAAAAAAACCTAAAAACAAAATTTCTTGAAACCTAAAGTTTATTTCTAAAATAAAAACATATCACAACTTTTAAAAAATACAAGAACGTAAAAACTAAACATACATTCTTTGCGAATCACTAATATACCTTAAATACTCTAATTCAGCTGGGTTTTTAACTAATTTTGCATTTTCTGAAAAACTGGATTTATTCTGAGGAAAACCTGTCCCCGGAATGTTCTCATGTGTTTCAAAATGGTCAAAATCGAAAAACTTATGTAAAGAATCACAAGCAACACTTTCAGAGTTTTCATCTACATTCTCTTTAATATCAATAAACAAATTTGCTTGGCTTACCACCGTTTTTTCTATTGATGTTAAACTTGGTGGCAGCGGGTATGTTTTACTAATAAAATTATACCAGCGTAACTTAAATTGAGGATGTACAACCGAACAGTGGCGGCTTTACAGGGACGGCAGGGGGCAGTACCGACCCACTGCTCCTCAGTGCCGAATGAGTAAATCATTAATTAAAATAAAAACATTTTAAACAAAAATCTTAATCTCCTTACAGAACAACCACCTTATTTACTACAAAGCCATTTTTGTTGTATTATTTATTGTCCGCCTATACCGATTTACTTTTTAAATGACTCGCGTAGTTTAAAACTCCTGCGATTAACCTATACCAAAGTTTTATTCCATTTCTACTTTTCGAACCGCCTTGGTATTCCCTAGTCCGGCTTGCCGTACGGTTTCATTGATAAATCACAGAGAAACCTGCAAATAAGATAGGCAACCAAACATACACTTGATTTGTTTTGTTCACGTATTAATAGCCACATTCGGCAAATAAAGTTTTGCCGACGAAAATAAAGTGAGGTTAGGTTTAGGTTCTTATTAAACTTAAAGAAACCCGCATCGATTTTTATTGATATTTTTAGTATTACCGGGAGCGCGTGTTGATCGATATTTAATGTTTTTCGGTACTGTTTTTAAAATAAACGAGCTGTAATATCGTAATAGAAGTTGTAGTGTAATTCCGTAAGAAAGTGTATTTCATTATTATATTATTTCTATCTCATAGGTGTCAGGTAAGCCTTGTAAATTTTTTGATTTCGACAAAAATGGAGGGAAGCTCACTAACGGAAAACGAACATGGAGATGTAACCACTTTAACCAGTGATATTGTTCATTGCATTTTAAATTTAAAAAGTGGACTTTCATCTCTTTCATTCGACGAGCAAGTTAAAATAATAAATAATGGGCGTTCGACACCCAAGATGTCAAACTTAATTAATAAGGGAGATAAAGGAAGTAACGGGGCTTTTTCAGAAAATTGGTATCAAAAGTATGCCTGGCTTACGGGAAGTGAAACAAAAAATAAATTGTTTTGTTGGCCATGCCTGGTATTTTCGAACCGGAACGAAAAAATTCAAAATCCGTGGTGTCAGGTAGGTTACGACAACTTGCACACAAAAGCACGATATATCAAAAGGTCATATTTACAGTCAACTTAAAATGAATCTCTTTGGTAAAAAACATTTACTTGTTAGTAAACAACGGAGTTCGGTTAGAAAATGTTAAACATAACGAACTTGTTAAAAAAAAACACACACAGGATTTGTAGTTTAGTTAGTAAGTAATTAATTAAGGTAAAATATTAAACCACAAAAAAAATTAAAAAAACAAAAGAAAAAATTACAAAACATTAAATAAAAAGAAATTATAAATTTTTAAAAAATCATATTAAAACTATTAAAAATCCTATAATGAACTACATAACGCTATATATTTTATTTTATTGTTCTGTTTTCTGAGGAAAAAAATAAGTCATGCATCTGCCTACCCGGCCTGCCAACCCACGAGCCGCCACTGCAACCGAAGCTATTATAGCGCTATGTACTTGGGAGTCTAACGTAAAAAAAGTTTAAACCTACTTTGCAGTCCATCTAGGTAGGCATGCTTTAACTAAAGGCGTTGCAAATTTAAAATTGATTTTTGATAGTTTGCCTAGTTTAGTGAAGCTAAACATGGGAGCAAAAGGCCGTAAAATGTATTAGTTTCGCCTTGCAAAACATCTAAAGTAGCTGCCAATGGTTCCATCACTTGACAGTATTCTTCCAAATATAAAAGTTCGTTTTCAAAAAAACAATTTTTTAAATTTAACCGTTCAAACAAATCAACCATTTTGTTTTTGTTGTTTACAATTTTCTTAATGGAATCATAGTAAGAATTCCAACGTGTGGCTCCAGGGAAAGAAAGTGTATGCCCCAGAATCTCTAGAATAACCTCTAAAGATTTCGGCGCGGCTGCCCCGCCGCCAAAGAGTCAAAGCGCACCGTCAAGCGGCAAATTTCTTTGTCGGGTGCCGCGCGATATTCCACGGTGAAGAGACGATTTCGCCACGTTTTGGTAGGTACTTTTGGTTGGTCAAAAATGTACCAACCGATTTCGGGACGAAAAACGATGACGTCACAACAACTTTGGTATCTATTTTGGTCTGTCAAATCACATACCAATCTTGAAGCACGGTTAGTTGATTTTGGTAGCTTGCTATCTTTGTTTAACTTGGAAGCTGATTGGCTAGCGATTTTGATTATTTGTTTATTTATTTTTTGTTATCAATTTGTTGAAATGAGTGCCAACAAAAGTTATGAAAACGGTGTGACGTTCCTAATTAATAATCATACATTGACGTTCTTTAAGAACGATGAGATCTGCTCATTGTTATTAAGAGGTTAGTAATGATTAGAAGTTAAAGGAATTTTGTTTACACATTTCTTTCAGCCGCTGTAGCTATCAGCTGACGAATGACAAACCAAACAAATTCGGCTTAAATTGGTAAGGTACGTCATTTTTATGACCTCAGAAGATACCGAATGGTTAACCAGTTATGTACCAACCAAAACGTGGCGAAATCGACTATCAACATAAACGAATGGTTTTTACCTAGCCGACAATAAAAAATATACTCGTATACTACGAGTAGAATTTTACGAATACATTTAAATTTACTTAATAGTACGAGTAATAAGTATTTGAAATTAACAATACTTATGAGTAAAAGTCACGAGTAGTTTTTTTTATCCGTAATCACGGTGTAGTGGCTGGCACACCTGCCATCACTTGGATTCGACAAAAACAGGCAACATTAAAATTAACCCACTAACATTTTTTTTATAACTTTTCAAGGAACAATTTAGGACTCTACCTTTTAAATTTTTACCACATTGTTATATATTATTTGCGGCCTTTTCTTTTATTTTAATTGTAATATTTTTTTTTGGTAAATCTTTATATTCTTATTGGTTTTCAAATGGTGCACCTGGTCATTAAATTATTGTTAATTAAATAATTCTAAGCGGTATTTATATATATTTTTATATTTTATATATATTTTTTTAATTGTAGACTTATATTTATAATATTTATTCTTTTCATCTCAGTATAGAAAATTTAACAGTTATTAACTCAGCGCATTCACCATTTTATTTTGATTATTTTTTTGTGTAAACTTTTAAATTACAAATTTATAATAAATTCTATTAACTATTTGTTTTAAATATAGTGTTTTATTTGGCTCGCCTAGTGTCTCCTTTTTCTAATGTTAATATTGTTTATTAAAGTTTTTCTTGTCTTTGAGTGGTAGTAAAGTTGAACGAGAGTTCCCAGTTAAATCTTGGAAGGTCTCTGCTAGGCCTGGCACCAAAAGCAGTGGCGCCCAGTTTAACCCCCCCTACTCTCCGGCAAATGAGTTAGGGCATTTTTGCACGCTCTCTCTGCTACTCACCTTCAGCTTTACTGTACCTTAGCTATTTAATTGTTATTAATTTTATTAAAATAATAATAATAATAATAATTTTTTTAAGGCTGCCAACGACCAAATAAAAGTTGGAAACGTGTTTTTAGGCCAAAACACTTGGGCTAAAGCAACAGCGTGACATAATGCATAAATACATAAAAAAGTAAATGTTTTTTAGAAAACTGAATTCAAATCTAATGTCAAAAACTCAATATTGACAATTGACAGATGTCAAGTAACTGTCACACAGAGATAAGCAATCAAAATTGGTAAAATAAATTCCTTTTTTTATGCTTTTTGGGTCGATTTTCACCAGGGTCACTTTCCATAAGAAATGATCGATCGGTGGAGCTTTGGAGCTTCGTACGAGCCAAAATACGCATAATGGAGCCTCGTGCCCATTGATAATTTTTCTCAGGATGACAAAAGCTACAACATATTTTGATTTAAGCCATTTTTACCGGAGTCACTTCCGATAGGAAATAATCAATCGGGGGAGCTTTGAAGCTCTGTAGAAGCCAAAATACGCATAATGAAGCTTCGTGCCCACTGAAACTTTTTCTCAGGATAGCAAAAGATACAACATATATCGATATCAGCCATTTTCACCGGGGTCACTTTCCATAAGAAATGATCGATCGGTGAAGCTTTGAAGCTCCGTAGGAGCTAAAATACGCATAATGGAGCGTCGTGTCACAGCCCTACTTCACTACAAGCCGTGAACAAGGAAATCTGGCAACTATGCCTTGTGATCTAGCGACACACGTTTAGTCATATGATTTACGTTGAATGACCTGTTTCTCTGTTGTGTTATTGTGAATAAATCAACTTTTTTGAAAGAAAATATTGTTAAGATAAAGACTAAACCTGTAAAAGGTCTTACTGTGTGAAATTTGTGAGTGACCGGGACAGTTTTTTTCCGCAGACATTGCGTAAAAACAAGAATATCTGCGGGTGCAATGTGCCGGTGTTATAAAGTACTTAAAGTAAATGGCGGCAAATGAACTTGACATTTTGTGGTGGTGTTTTTTAAAAAATAATTAAAATTGAAAGTGTGTTTTAATGATTCGTGTTTGGCTTTAATTTTGAAGGTATTTTTTTAGTTATTTTTTAAAAACAGTAACAAATATTAGCATTGGAAATTACCGTAAGTACTTAGGTATACATTTTGGAATTTTGTCGTTCGTTTTGATTTTTGTTATTGCGTTGCATAGGTACTTGGTGCCTGCTTATTAGATACTATTTAGTTACTGTTATTATTATTATTTTCCTCCAAGTCCTTGTTGTGTGCCTGGGTGCAAATCCAATTATAAAACTTCTCTTGATGCAGGAGAACCAGCTGTATCTGTTTTCACCTTTCCAAAGGACGAAAACCTTAAAGCCCATTGGCTTAGGAATATTCCTAGACAGTTATGGTCACCCTCAAAATATTCTGTGGTTTGCGCTAAGCATTTTGTAGAAAGTGACATTATTAGAGAGGATGATTATCGCTTGCCAGATGGGTCAATGCAAAAGGTACCTACCAAAACTAGACTAAAGTTAAATGCAGTGCCTAGTATTTTTCCAAATTTACCACATTACTTCTCAAAAACAGTCCCTGTTTCCCGAAAAAGTCCTGCTGAAAGCTTGGCATAAACTTGAAAACAATAATGGTCGCCTTACAAACGACACCTATTCTGCACTTTGCCATAGTACCTCTGTTTTACTAGAAATAATTGACTATTCATTTTCAAAATTTGATTTGTCGTATATTTTACCAGGTAAATTTACTACTGAAAAGTTAGAAAAAAGATTTGGTAAATACAGACTTCTCGGAGGTTGTAATTACAATGTTAGCTTTGATGATATTTTAAATGCTGAGAAAAAAATTAGACTCAAACATATATTTAGAAGCGCTGCTGATGGTAATTTCTCTTTAGCTGAGATTAAAAAACAGGGAGACAGCTGTATCCAGGAAAATGATCTTGATTGGACAATACCTCAAAATAATTACACTGAAAAATTTTTGTTTTTACTTGAAACTGAATACCTAAATGAATATGAAATTGACAAATCGGTACAAATTTATATAGCCGGTTATGCTGCCCACAAAATTGTAAAAAAATATAATAATTGTAACATCTGTGTTTCTTTTCTTGTTGAAAGTAAGGGAAACCTAATTGACGACGAATACTTTGATTGTCTACAACGTGGCGGTTTAAAGGTTCCTACAGAAATTGTTAAAGACGTTCTGTTCCATATGTGCGCGATTTTTGAGAAAATTATTAATGACCCTGATACTGAGAGTGACTTCCTAAAAATGGAAAATCAAAAAGCTATCCTGTGTGATCTAACTAATTTAAGCACTAGACAATGATTTATGCTCGCAATGTATTTGTGGTAACGAGAACAAAAATATGTTCATTATGATGTGCTCTATATTTTCAAACATTCTTTTAAATAATTATGTTAAAAAAAGAAATAACAAAAATGCCACAGAAAAATCGGAAAAGGCTGAGTCAAAAAACAAAAAAAGGAAACTAGACACATTTAATAAATAAATAAACAAAACTAAAACTAAGTACAATTACTAACTAAATGTTAAATTACACTTGTTTCCTTTTACAACAGCATCATGTTCTTATGCCTTGACCTATGCACATAAATTAATTTGTTTTAGAGTTTAAATATTATATAAATATATTTATTTTTTCAATTATTATACTGATTTAATTATTTTAATGGAAATATCAATACTATTTACGCGATCTTTGAATTGAGCCTTAAATGAATTTAAAAATATGCGCCTCGATACCCGGATTACGCTCATCGCGCTCGAGGGAAACCGATCTGAATCTCTTGCCGGTTGCGGCGTTGCCAAGTGGTTGTTCACGGCTTGTAGTGAAGTAGGGCTGTGGTCGTGTCCATTAAGACTTTTTCTCAGGATGACAAAAGCTACAACATATTTTGATTTTAGCCATTTTTACCAGGGGCCTCGTCCCATAAGAAATTTGCGCGGTCCTTTAAATAAATAAATATTTGTCTTACGTAGTTAAATAATTGTAGTAAACTAGACTAGTAATGTTTTCAAATTAACTTGTGAAAAACGCTTATAAACAAATTAGTTTGCATTTTTTTCGTCTAAAATTGTGTATGTAATCGAATGTACTGTTTTATAAACATAATTTTAAGGTTTCTATCAAATGCAGTTTTACAGTTCAATTTACAAGCTTTAAAATAAGGGATTGTAAGGGTTTTTACCTATATTGAAAGTTGAGTTAATAGCGGAGACGCTTGAAAAACTCGATATTTTGCTTTTTTCACAGTATCGCAAGCTCTGATCAAGCAAATTAATTTTTTTAAAAGCCGATTTCTTTGTTTTTCCATAAGAAGTAAAACCCATAAAGAAAAAATCTTTATTCGCTTGCGAGTAATAGCGTTTTAAATAAAAAAATTGTTAATAAAATTTTTTCGACCACTCTTTATGATAAGCAGCATGAATATTCGGATTCAGCAGCTCAAAATACGTATGAAACACTTAAATTACTTGGAAGGACATTAATCGGACACGAAACCCCCTTTGGCGCTCACATTAAAAGAAAGGGTAACAACTATTCATATACAATAAATTTTACTGATTTTATGCGTACAGGTATTCCAGACAACAGCTAATAAATAATTAGATATTCATCGAAATTGGATGATCAATAACAAAACTCAGTTTTAAATTGTGTTGAAGGTCTTTGATATCATATGCACTTATTTACACGTCTGGGCATTGATAGTATGATTGATATTAGTTTTCTTGGAAAAACTCTTTCCACCCTACCTCTAACTTACATCTAAGTAGTGTCAGAGTCTAAAGATGCGTCTTCACCGCAGTCGACACTGTCGATCGACTCTCTCTATCTATATTGTTGATCAACAAGCGACAAAACTGCGACTGTCCACACCAGAGTTGACAGAAATGTTTGTCGATCAGTCGAAATCAACATGTCTGACGAAGATGACGTAGTTGCTTGTGACGCATATATTATTATTGCGACTAAAAAAAGAAAAATTGCACGCAAAAAAAGATTTCGGACACAATCAAGTCTTCAAAGTAGAAATAGATACAACGCTAGTAATTTGATAGACGATTTAAAAAAAGATGACGTCAACATACTGAGCTTTGAATACAGATGTAACGGTGGTTTTGAAATTTTTTTTCGGATGTCGGAAGGTGAATTTAACTATTTATTACAAAAAATCGGACTAAAAATTTGTAAAGACACCAATTATAGACCTGACATTCCCAAAACGGAGCGTCTTGCTGTAACGTTACAATTTTTATCAACTGGAAATTTTGAAAAGATACCCTTACTAGTGTATCTTTTCGAAATTTCAAAACAGGCAATTTCCAAAATTGTTGTGGAGGTGTGCGATGATCTTATTGATGTATTACAAGACTGTATTAAGATAAAGCCTTTAGCAATTTTCATAGGGTCATCGTGCCTCAAGTTTCTGTTCTTTTAGTTTTTGATTATAGAATCCCATAGATTTGTTTTTAGTTTGTATGCCTTAATAAAGGCTATGACTTTATCTTGTTCTCATTCCATTTCTCCAACGAAAACACACGGCTACGATGTCAACAAGGCAAGACGTCACTGAGTACAGTACATACAGTTTGTCAAATGTCGAACGGCGAAAACATGTCCACACACTAAAGTCGATCGACTGCTCTTTCATGTTTATCGACAACCAATGGAAAACAAATCGACATGTCGATCGATTAATTTTGTCGATGGGCACAGTTGATTGCCACGTACACACCAAGTCGAAAATGTCGATGCTGTGAACCAATGAACTTGTAGTCCGGTCAAAGTAGACCTAAAAATAGTAGTGAAGCTCTAAAAATTCGCATAGAACTAAAAATTGATAGGAATTTTCGGAGCACTAAGTTTTTAAAAAGAGTAACAAAACTCCGCAAGAAGTTATGACCAACGGAATTCGCTTTCTTCTTTTTCTGTACGGAGCATCTGAAAAAACTACCTGTTGTGATGTTTTCAACATCTGTCGATATTGTTCACCATTCACTGTAACGGAATCTTCAACCTCATTTTGGAAAAAAAAATGGTCCAACAACAGGACCGCCGCCAGAAAAAAATGTAGGGGGCTCAGAAAGTTTAAGTCAATTTTGTAGTCTAGAAATAATTGAATTAAAAACACAAATAAATATACCACAACTTTAATTTCTTAATAATAGTCGTACTTATTTAAATTTCTAGGATATATTGTAAAATTTAATGATGTAGAAGAAAAATGTTTTATTTTAGGTAATAACCCAAGGGGGGTCGATGGACACCCCCTAACCCTTCTGCCGGAGGCCCTATCCAACGATATCACCATGCCATAAACCACACCATACAGTTACCTTCGGCGGGCGAAAATTCGGCACTAAATGACCATTTATACCTGTTAAGAGAACAGGTACCTGGCAAGAACTAGGAATATTGGGCGCCGCCGTACACTTTGGTTAGTTTTTGTAATGAGGGTCAATTACAGGTAATGAAGGTAGAAAATATGGGCTTTAAAATATTTGGGGCATATTTGGGGGTAGTTAGAAATATTGTTTTAGTTTAGTTTCCTATTTCATCTTGAAGTGCTAATACGTACATATATTTTTATAATATTTAAATTTGTGCTATAGTCCAGTCTCGTATTGCTTTTTCTTTAAAATGACACCTGTACCGGTTCTAATAAAAAGTGAACGTGGATGCGATTTGTTGTCGTTGGAAAATCATCTATTTTCCAAAACTAAAGAGTTGAAGAGCGGTGAAGTTTATTGGAGGTGCAGTAAAAAGAATTTGAAATGACCCGCTAAAGTTTTTATTATTGGCCCTGACTTAACTATTTCAAGAAGCGACTTACAACATAATTATGAAACTGACATCAGGAAGTTACATTTCAAAATTATTTCAAACGCTTGTAAACGCAAAGCCGAAGAAGACATCAGTGAGAAACCTTCTAAAGTAATTAGAAAACATCTTTCTACAAATCTTCCAGAAGTTTTAACATTGAGTGATGTAAATAACATACGAAAAAACATTTACAGTTGCCGTCGCAAGATTCTACCATCCGCGCTGCCGAAAAATATGGAGGAAGTACATAGAGTTGTCCAAGCATACAGTCCTGCTACTAGTAAAGGTGAATCATTTTTATTTATAAATTGCCCCGAGAATAACATTATTGTCTTCTCGTGTGAATCCAATATAAAAACTTTATGTAAAATGTCAACTTTGTACATGGATGGGACATTGTACTAAATATTTCTTTCAATTATTTACAATTCATGGATTACAAAACGGTTATTACATGCCACTACTTTATTGTTTGCTACCTAACAAAACTACTGAAACTTATAAAAATTTTTTTTTGTTGTTGAAGACTAATATTTCAGACAGATATGAATTATATTTTGAACCATGTAAAATATTTGTAGACTTTGAAATTGCTATACATAAAGCTATCGACAGCGTTTGGCCAAATGTATAACGGTTGTCGCTTTCACTTACACCAAGCATGGTTTAGGAAAATTAAATCCTTAGGATTAGAAACACATTATAAAAATTTGGGCTCAGAAGTAGGTAAATGGCTTAGACATACCTTTGGTTTAACTTATTTAAATCCACAAGAAGTTGAAGACTGCTTCGTTTTTGATTTAATGTCCTATAAGCCAGAAAATACATTTGTAGATCAGTATGCCGATTATTTAATAGAAATGTACGTTGGAGATAATGCTTTATTTCCACCTAATATATGGGCTGACAATTTGCCTTCTCTTATTCGTACAACGAACGCATGTGAGTCTTTCCACTCACAATTTAACTCTTCCTTTTATTCCACTCATCCGTCGATTTATATTTTCATTGACAAATTAAAAGAGTTTCAAATTGATACTTATTTAAAAATTCAAAGTTTACATATTCCTGTTAAAATTAAGGATAAGGATGTTAAGAATAAACTTAAATTCTTAGAGAGCGCAACAGAAAATTATAACTTGAGAAATTTATCTAGATTAGAATTTGTAAAATGTACATCGTATCATTCCTCAACCATGTAAATATTAAAATATTATTTACAATTTGAATTTAAATAAACATAATTCCAAAACAACATCGTTGTTTTATTTACATTTCAATCAATAACACTTTCAAATGTGCCAAACACCTTATTTATTTTCTTGTCGAAATAATATACCTGTTATGTTGGTGCCGAATTTTCCTCCGCCCGTTACCTTTAGGGAATGCAAAAGGCGTAAATCTGTTGTTGATGGTTTTCACACCAGAAACAGCAATTTTGCTTATTTACGTATCTACTTAACCAAAAATGAGCTTCATCTGAAAAGATAATTTATTCGGCAAAATTGTGATCCCGTTTAGGTCGTTCTAAACTCCAAGCAGCAAATTCGCGGCGCCGACGATGGTCCAGTGGCTTAAGTTCTTGAGTCAAAACAATCTTATAGGGGTGTAAATTCAAATCTTTTTGTAAAATTAGTCAAGTTGTTAAGTCCTAACTCTTGAGCACGGCGAGGAGCACAACATTCTCAACAGTTCTGACATTTCGGCGTGTTACTAGAGTTCTTACATAGTGGAGAGTAAAATTTCTTAACGATGCGACAAATGGCAAGCACAGAAGGGCGATTATTTAGATCAATGTTTTCGCGAAGTGTGCGAAAAAAGTTCACAAAAGAACGACCATTTTCGTAAAATTTTTGGACAATAACCAGACGTTCTTGGAGCGAGTATTCACCCATACTAAATTGTTAGAGTTTACTGAACATAAATGACAACTAGTGACAGGTTTAACTTTATTACCATGGTTACTACATCATTATAAAATTATATCATTCTTATTGAAAAACCCTTTACTTAACCAGATAACGCAATAAGAGTTTTAAAAATTTAAATCCTTTGTTTATAATAATTTTACTTTAACAAAAAATTTAAAATTAGAGTAATATTGTCCAAGTTATAAAATTATTGTAAAAAAAACATTACATTTTTAAAAACTTTTATTGCGTGATCTTGAGAATTATTTAAACATTTTTTTAATGTACAATGAAGACGAAACTTCGAAACAATGTTGATAATTGACAATTGTCTAACTTCTTAAAAAATTAACTTAAAGTTAATTTGTCAATAGAACTAAATTCTTTGAAGTGTTCTAAATACACCATATTTTTTTATATAATTTTTCAAATAATATTTAATACCCTAAAACACATTATTAAGTGTCACGTACTCGGTTTTGACGCCGACCGTGCGGAGGCCCATTTTCAGCGTTAAATTAAAATTATAAATGACGGTGATAAAACTCCGGGAGTGGGAACGTTTTATCGAAAATTTTCTCCTCTTTGCAATTTAAGCTATCTCTAATGGCTTTTAAGTTATCATCAAAAATCGAAATTTTTTCTTTCGCCTTCAAAATGTTCTATAAAAATAATTGATGGAAATTTCAGTTTTCCATAGTAGTGAAATACTACTTTCTCCGTGTTAACACAAAAAATTTGCTATCACATGTTTTTCTGTAACCAATTCAAATTATATGGTTTAGTACAAGGTGTACATTTCTTAGTTAGTAAGGCTACTTTAAATAATATCTGTGTCAAATTTTAATAAAAGTTTTCTACATAAAATTAAAAGACAAAGTAAGGTGGGTAATTAAAGTGGTTGTAAAGAACTGAAGCAGCACGAGCTTTAGCTGAAAACAGAAAATAAAGTAAAGGTAATTTAGTGAATAGAATTGGAGGAGATTAGCTGCAAAAAAAAGGTTATAGCTAAACTTATTGACAAGATAATTAATACTGGGTGAACCAAAACTGTAAATACTTTCTAAATTTGACTTTGAACTTTTTAACTTTTATAGTGATAAAAAACAATATATAATTGTGTCATAACGTAGATGGATTTACGCCTTATAGACTCCGAGAGGCGTATTTGTTTTTCTAGTGGGATTTAAATAAAATTTTCTGCCTACTTTAAGTGAATTTTCCTCTGATCTTTTTGATTAAATTTTGTAACTTTTTTCACACTTTCTATGAAATTGGGATGTCATAAGATAATAAGTTAGCCTACTTAAAGAGAAATTTAAACCTTTTTTTTCTTTAATATTTTTTAAAGATAAACTAAATATATTTTTTTCTTTTTCTTTTTTGTTAATAACAATAAATTGCAATTGTTATTGGAGGAAACAATCCTCAAAACGCCTTTCGAAGCCTTCTAACTATTTTTCGCCGAAAACCAAGTTTAAAGGTGTATGGAAGCCCAATGCTATGGCCCATTCGATCAAAAAATGTCCAGCCCAGTATGAAAATAACTGTCAGAGTTGGCCCTGCCGATTCTGCGCAC
>JAHBCN010005687.1:0-53703 GCA_019359885.1 Listronotus oregonensis | reverse complement strand
GAGGTTGGAAGTCATCATCTGTTGCAGAAGGCTACCTAGAAAGCTCTACAAGTCTCAAGAAGGACTTATCTAACAAAATATTATCCCAAAATTCATCTACCTTTGAACACAGCAAAACGCACTCAAGGCCCATTATACCGTCTTCTAGCAAGCAACAATGTATCTCTGTTACCTGAAACGACGACCGGTTCAATTGCACCTCAACGGCAATCTCCAACTCCGCAACTTACCGACAACAACTTGCCACTGCGATTCATTTGCAAAATGCTACCAACTGTTCTTTTACGATTAATGTTGTTAATAATAATAAGTAGTAGTGGTAAAAATAAATATTATCTAATGCTTGTTTAGTTCGACTTTTTCCACACACTCGTAGAAAAAATGTTGTACCTAACACGTACGGAAAGTGTCTTTTCCACCCTTGACGGCTTACCCGAATTCCGGTTCGCGTCGTTCGTGTAACTGCTGTCGTGTGCGGAAAAGTATCACTTTCCGCACTTGTTAGGTAAATAACTATTTACAAACTATAAATTTTTTATGCTTATGTGTGTGTAACTGTGTGTGTTTGTGGTAAATTTTCTTAAAATAACGGGTGAATGAAAAATCGAAATTAAACCAAATTTGGCACAAAAACTGTTGACTTAATCTACAGATTTTGTCAGATTTTAAAAGTCATAGAGGTACCTTAATATTTTTTAAAAGGCCAAGGGTGGTATCAGGAATCATACAAACCATACTTTTGACCAGAACCTGCCCTTGGAGTGATCAAAACCACAGCACGAGGGCAAACCAGGGAATGGATCCGAAACAAACAAGAGGAATACTGGGGAAACCCCAGTAGAATTAGACATGGAAAAAGCTTCATAAGGGGCCCATCCAAAAGAAGGAACTACTTAGACAAAGTAGGAAAAGACTTCGCATAAGAGTAGGGTTACTAACAGGGAACGATAACCTAAGAGGACACCTACACAAGATAGGCTCATACAATGGGGACCCAAGTTGCAGAATGTGCGACGAGGAAGCAGAAACAGCCTACCATATATCCTGTGCGAATGTAAAACATTGAATAACAAAAGACAGGCATTATTTGGGCTACCGGAAATGAGCCCACAGGAATATATCAACCAATCAGTCTCGGGGTTATACAGACTTGTAGAAGGAACAAGACTAATGGGAGGATTGATATAAAAGATAATGGGAGATTAGGCACAAAAAGCCCAAGAGGCTGGGCTGCCTCCGGTAGTGAATCAAGGGTCAAATATGAAAAAAATCATATTAAAAGGACTGGGTAACCGAATCGAACCAGATTTAAGATATTAGTTGGTGAAAACAAGGTTTTAATTTATATAGATCGAAAATCTTAAAGTCTGATTAAAAAATACTTACCAGCTTTACCAGGATTATTTAATAGACATAACTGAATTTCACGTACCTGAAATTAAAAAAAATAATAATTAAAAAAATCATTTATGAATTTAAAAACTAAAAAAAAAAGTACTATCTTTTTTTTAACTAAATAATATACAGGGTGTTTCCTAAAGAAAAGTTTATATTAACATATATCGAGATATGTGTCCTTTTCAAAATACAGAGTGTTTTTGTTTTTCAGTTTGTTGTAGTTATCGGGAAATCTAAACGTATTTATTATTTCAAACATTTATTGTTACCAGTATTTATTAGTTTTACCATTCTTATAAATATTGTTTATTATTGTTATACCATGTTACCAAATATTCTTGGAACAAGTTATTTGTTCATTTTAAAATAAATTTATTTTTTGTATATTTTTAATAAAATATCTTTTTTTCTCCTAAACAAAATCGCAACTAAGAAAATGCCAAGAAACATTCTATGTTAGGTATTAAAGAGAAATTACAAATTAGATCTACAAAATTAAAAATCTCGCCCCTGGTAAAGCGAATAAATTATTATTTACATTACAACAAAAAAAAATTGAACACTTTATATTTTAAAAAGAAGAAGTTTTTTGACATATGTTAATATAGACTTTTCTTCATAAAAACACTTGAAAAATCAGAACCTTAAATAGTTTAGATAACTTAGGAAACACCCTGTGTAACATGGGTGACCAACTGCTCGATCGCAATTAGGGTTCATTCCCGGGAATTCTCGGCTCGAGAATTCCCGGGAAATCGTTGGGCTTTGTTCCCGGGAAATCAAGCTCGAGAAAACTCGAGAACTGGATAAATCATATTTGAGTCTATGAAATTATAAAATAAAACTATTTGCGTTTGCCGTTAGTTTTAAACGCGCGGCGGCGGGGCGGCACGGACCAAAGCGCAGTGGTACCCTTTGATCTCGCCGATCGCGCGCGGCAAGCGCTCTGGCGGCGTCATTTTATACATAATACAATACAGTAGGTAATATACCAGTAATGCCAACCTAGGAAATTATTCCCTAGTTCTAGGGATTTTTTCCTACATTAGGGAAAAAGGGAATTTTATCTAATATCTAGGGAATTTTCAACTTTGAATTGTTTTCAGTTTAATTTATAGAATTTCAGTCAATTTATCAATTTTAATATTAAATGGACTACTAATGACAAGTACCTATTAAATCCTTATATCCTGGGTGATGGTTTGACCATTGTATCTTTTCAAAAATTGCTTCTTGTTGCGCTGATTAATCTAATACGTGTTAATTCGTGGTATCGGATTTCGGGGAATTACAGATCAACTGCTACTTAGCATCTCTCTGCATGTTGTTGCCCTTTCGTATTTTGTGGTTGTTGCCCACAAAATACTAAAAGAAAAAAGAAATGTCAAGTTCGTGTATTTGTTGCCCCACAGTAATGCCGAGACTGAGCGTCGTTACCGACGTTAAAAATAAAAAGCGAAATTAATTATCCAGTGAGGCATTAAATGCAGTGTGTTTAATTCGTCTTTCTAGCGAAAACTGCTGCCAAAATTATTCATTAAATGAAAAGCATTTAAGTCTCATGAAAAAGGAAAACCTTTATAAAAAAAGATTGATTTTAAGGATTTTTGGAATTGTTTTTTTTTTGTTTAGAAACTTTTATTTTTGTTAATTCATTTTGCTATCTATGTCCATTGTTACCATGAGATTTTATTTTTATGTACTTTTTGAACTTTCCTGACAATAAAGTCATTTCGTAAATTATTTTTCTATTTAATTTTGATCTAGGGAATTCTAGGGATTTTTTCACAGAAAATTTGGGGATTTTCAGCGAGCTTGGTTGGCAACACTGTAATACAGACACGTTCATTAGTGTTTCGACTCTAGCTGAGTTCAGACGGTTTACAAAGTGTAGTACACGCAATTTGTAAATTTCTCGACAACCCGAGAAGACCCGAGAAATTACCCTCGAGAATTCTCGAGACCCGAGAAATTGATAAGCTCGAGAAATCATGAACCCTAATCGCAATAGACCGGTTGATCGCGGATATATTTTTCTTATAATGGACCTAAATCTTCTTTTAGTTTAAATACAGTAAAAAAAAACAATTTTTTTCCAAATATTAAACTATTTGAAAATACATAAAACTATGTGGGAACAACCGGTCGATCGCGGCTATTAGTCCGGTTGATCGCGGCTATTAGTCAGGTCGATCCCGGCAGGGCAACAAAAAATAAGTTTAATATACTTCTACTAACTACAGACGTGACTTATTGAGTTATTAATAACTGAGAATAAATTTTAGTTTTATGTTTTCGCTCCTAAATAAATAATCATAAAACTGACCACCCCTGATATGTTAGACTACGTTACAATATTTAAATGAGTTACCTTTATGCACTTTTAGAAGCAGAAATAATACTTGGTCAGTTACCAAAAAGTTATTTAAAAATAATATAAAAACAATTTCAGAACGGCCACTGAACTTCTAGAAGAAAGTAATGAAAATTTAAATAAGATTAAAACCGATATTATGGACCATTTTTGCCAATTAAGTACATTCTACCCTTTGTTTAATTGCTGGCGCTGAAAGGCACTGCATATTAAAAAAGGAAATATTAATGTAATGATATACTTTGAAAATTAAAAATGTGGCTACGAATAAAATGGGCATTACGACTATTATTACAAAATAGTTTGTTACAATGTTATGTTGTTTATATTGTAAATTTAGAAAACGAAAATTTTTAAAAGGATTTACCTAAAAATGTTTGTTATTTATATATTTGTCAATATTAGTTTGTCACTGGGTTAGTATATTTTAAAACAAAAGTCAAAGCCCTGCATATGCAAAATATTTTAAACACTTTTTGAGCTTATGCCAACAGTAACACATTTTAAATATTTTTTATCCAATAGTTTTATTAAAGTCATTTTTAGAGTCAGAAATATATATTTTTTAGTAAGTAGAGACTATAGAATGCTTACTGCTTATATGATGTATCACAAGTACATCTAACTCACCTAAAATACCTATGTAAAATACGGTGAAGTGCCTATCCAAAAACCTCGGCTTCTTATAGTACTTAGATCTAGAATTAGACCAAAGTGTCCACACTTTTGTTGCTCCATTTTTTTTACTTTGCAAGTTTTTTACTAATCTGTCTGGATCAATAAATGTTGTCAATACACGACAGTCCAAAAGATACTTTCAAAGCCGAATTAATCTGGCTTTAGAAAGAGGAAACTTATTTTTGCAAAAACTAGTGGTGTACGGTTTTTTTATGGCGTAAAGACTGTCGACACTAATTCGAGTCAAGTGCTTAGGGAACAATTTTGGACATGTAAATGTGAGTTCTAAATTAACTATAATAACGAAGCATTTTCGGACCCATGTTTGTGTTTTATTATGAACATTTTTTATATTATTGAATGTAGAATCCACCAGTAAATTTTCGTCACGCACTCTGTAACACCCTGTATTTTGGGATACAAAACATACTACTAAATCGGGTGTTAAGGGCATGGGCAATTGTCATTTTGATCATGTAACGCCACTTTATTTTATTGCTTGGTGTAAAGTAAAAATAGTTTTATGACATAATGTAAAACAATTACGCACAACATGTAAATTATTATTTCCGTTTTGTACATACATATAATAAACTACCTATTTTTAAATACTTAGATTCAGCTCATAAATTTCAAAAACTAGTTGATGTTGGACCGTTTTGGGTTTTATGTTTGTTTGGTCGCCGATATTTTAAAGATAAGTTGACAATAGTAAATGTTAATTGTTTTTTCAAGGTAAGTCATAAAATAGTTATGTTTGTAATAAAGTATTTTTATTTTATAGAACGGAACTGCGATGTTGCATATTTCGTCATGTGGTTAATCCGGCAATGGGCAGTTCGTCAGTATGTTTCGCTATGGCATCGATTGGAGACGAGGACGCATTGGTACTGTTAGTTTCAGTAGCAGCTTAAGGATTTTGTAAATTATTTTATCCAAAAAGTGAGACATGGGACCTATACCAAATATATACCAGATGCTATTGGGTTTAAAGAAACACTTTGGTAAAGAAAATTTCCATTTTGGAATTTGCGGAAAACCTGCACAGGTCTGTTTCAATACATGCTCCGCTCTACTTGTACACGTACACCTCGCCGATAGACCGTAGCGTGCCTGCAGAGACGACCGGAGAACATGCATACAGGCACAGGTTGACCATACGGTGTCACTGAAAATAGTTGATTTTCGATCTTACTCCGGTCGCTTGCGCGTGTTGAAAAACTTCCTAGATCTGTTCCAATGCACGATCCGGTTCATCTGCGCAGGTACATCCGCACAGGTTGACTTGTCCTGCATACCGTAGCTTGTATGGCCGACATAAAATACAAAACTCGGCTTAAAGATTTTTTTTTCTTTCTAATAAAATACCTTTTTACATTAGTATGTGCACTAAATTTAATAAACTGAAATTACCAGACTGAGGTAATTTTAAATATAATAACATTTAATAAACAAATCCATTAGATGGCCTTATCAAGACAAAGATCACTATATTCTCTTCCTGAGTTCTCCGTTAATGCGTTACACGTGTTAAAAGCTCGTCAGTATGACGGCTCACTAAAAATTAAAGTAAACAAAAAAAAAAGTTGATGATTATTTTTTTATATAGAAAACTCTGTATACTTTTAGATGATACAGTTCTAAGTTCTTTTATTGTAGCATAAACTTGGGCAAAATAAATTGTCTTAATGCCGATATCTCTTCCACAAAACTTTAAATTAATATTTGATTGGGGCACCAAAAATCTCGTCCTGTTTAAAGTATCAAAAACACAATTATACTTACTTTTGCCTTTGGGAAATGTGTTTGGACAAAAAAATATACTGTTTTCAAAATATAGACATTTATTTTTTTTTATTTAATTAGGAAAAGAAAAAAATGCATGTTACAAATAGATCATTTCAGACTTCTAATAACTTAAAGTTAACCCTTTTGCACTTTCTCTTATAACAGAAGTTAAGCTTTTTGGGTAAAGATTAAGTACTGGAACAAAAATTTAAAAAAACTTTCAATTTTAACTTGTACATTTAATATTCAGTTTTAAGTCAAAATAACCAGACCTTTTTTTTTTTGATGGCGCAGTTTAAATTTAGGTAGTAAAAGCTAAAACTTTAATATGTGGCACGAAAAAAAAACTTTTAAATCCGCAATAGGTTTAAGCTTGACCTGTAAAAACAAGATAGTTTTTGAAAGATAGTACTTAAGAATAACCACAATATGTGAGGAAGATTGCGCTATATACAGTCTCGTGTTAATTGGGTTGGTCAACCTGTAAATGGTTAAGCTTTTATTTTGGTTTTACGCTTACAATTTACTATAGTAGAAGCAGTGTTGCCAACGATATATTTGGAAATCCACTAGACCGCATCATATTTTCTATTAAAAATTCTACTAGATGGCAATGTAAAGTTTTCTACTAAAAAATCTACTAGATGTCGCTAAATAAGCTTCATAAACTATTCAAATATTGCAAAACAAGTCTTTTTAACAAAATCTTCCAGAAACAAAGGTGAAAATAAATACATATAGATGTTACGCCCGAAATTGTGCATAGGTCAAACAAAATTAGACAAAATACAAGGGAGCCCCAGAAATGTGTCCACAAACACAAATAATGTGGCAACGTGCTGAACTGACAAAACGGCCAACAAAAATGATTAAACTTATGCAAGAAATACCTATTATACCGCCATTACCAATGTATTAACACATTTCAAACTAAAAATGTCAGTCTGTTCTAGTTGTTTTCCAAATTGAACTTGAATGTGAAATTTTATACTAAATCACTGTACAAATCATATTCATAGATGACACGGTAAGTTTATAACAAATCGTTCTTGCTTTGTGTAAAATTATAGAAAAAAATCTACTAAGAAAGCTACTAACTAATTTATTTTTCTACTAAAAAAATCTACCAACTACTAGATAAGAAATTCGCCCACTAGGCGGCTCTAAAATTCTACGAGATCTAGTAGAAAATTTACTGAGTTGGCAACACTGATTAGAAGTCCGAATTAAAGAAGAAAAGGCCAGTAGCGTCTGTCTCTACGCTCCACCCATACGTTGTTAAACTTGGAACAGAGCGACGAAAACGGGAATAATTTTAAAGTGAGAGAGAACAACGCATGTTGATGACGCTGGTGGCCTTTTCAACTTTAAATCAAACTTTACATGCATTTTGTTTAAAAGAAATTTAACAAGCGATAAAGACGTAGAAATCCGAAAACATTGGAATCTACTTTGGTTTAAAAAAATTAGAAGATATTTTTTTAGTTTATTATCAAGTTGTTCTTTACTACACCCAAGTTTTACATTAATTTTATTAACGAAATATTTAAAAAATATATGGTGAGAAAACCAAAAATATTGTGTACACTTAGTTTAGCATCTACTGATCTGCGCTTCTATAGTAATGTAAATGATCATATATTTGCATACTTGCACATTATAATTTTCTCTCATAACCATAACCATTCAATTTCAAAACAAAAAAAAAGGTATAATGCAAGACAATTAACTTACAATAGATTGAATAGAGTTATAAATTTAAACATGTCAGATTTATTTAAATAATTTTTTGACAAAACTTGTTTAACAGCACAATATGGTTTGATTTGCATTCGAGTAATATTATGAAGACAAAATTGGGTCAAATAAAAAATGTACATAATTGCTACAAAAAATAAAATGGCACTTTATACCCCAACTGGGCCAAGATATAAATGGTATAAAAACCGTAGGTTATGCGAAAAATTTAGATTATGTTCTATAAGATGCTTATAAGACCACATTTATTAACAAATTATAGTATTTGGGTTTGTTTCCAAATGGGACCACTTCGACTTGGGAGCCAAGGTATAGACTGATGCAAAAGTAGTAAATGACTGTTATGATTTTAAAGATTAACCTAAAAAATACCTTTTAAATAAACAAAAAAGATTTATTTTGCCAGTAGAAAGCATTAAAATGTTTCTAAATCTATTGGTTTTACCCTAATTTTTAGAAAACCTTCTATTTGTTTTTTGTTTTTGATTAGATAGTCAAACACCACAAAAATAATTGTCAACATTTTTTAAGATAGAAAAATGAAACTTGGGTATGTTGTATAATGTAAAATTTGACATTTTTTGACAAGTCACGAGAGTTCCGGTGACTCCCGCTTTTACCAAAAACAGCTACAACCTTTGATTTTGAAATAAAACACCCTGTATATATATATATATATGTATATATATATATATATATATATATATATATATATATATATATATTATATATATATATATATATATATATATATATATATATATATATATATATATATATATATATATATATATATATATATATATATATATATATATATATATATATATATATATATATATATATATATATATATATATATATATATATACATAGGGTGATTCATGAGAAATGTTAATACTTCAGGTACGTAGTCAGGGTCCAAAAATAAACATAAAAGTCTATACACATATGGGTCTGCAAGGCCTTCGTTTCTAAAATACATATATATATATATATATATATATATATATATATATATATATATATATATATATATATATATATATATATATATATATATATATTTTTTTTTTCAAAAATGTTTTAAACCATTTATTCTAATTAAGCTTGATTGTTTCTTGGGTATGGGGTTTTCTGTATAATTCAAACAACAATATTTCTTTAGGTTTCGCACCTACATGGGGCGCTTTTTCAAAAGATTTTTTTATTGTATTTTCATGATTTTAAAAATATCATCTACAAAAAAATATGTCATCAGGCATACAACTTAAAATAATAATATAGAGATATAGGACAATTTACATTTGTAAAAATTATGCAGTCTAAATTATTTCATTATATTTACGTGCAATAACAATTAAATACTAACAATTACATGATATGACATACATTTTAAAACTTAAAAACAATTTATTTTATTATTGTTCACTTTTTATTAAATCAAAAAGTACGTACCCTGAAGAAACATATTGTTGGCATCATTTATAACAGGTAGATGCACAGTTCCGGCTACCGCCAGTGTGCATCTAATGTTTACAATCATGCAACAATACTGATTTATTAGAAAAGTGACAATAAAAAATAATTGTTTTTAGAAATTAGTGAAAATATATCATTGTTTAGTATTTAGTTGTATTGACAATATAATGAAATAATTGATATATTTTTATATGAATGTCCTATTCACTATTTATTATTTTAAGTTCATGCCTGATGATATATTTTGTAGATGATATTTTAAAATCATGAAAAAAAAATAAAAATCTTTGAAAACTCTCCATGGGTGCAAACATAAAGAAATATTGTTGTTTAGTATACAGAAAACCTCATACCAAATACAATCAACAATTATATATATATATATATATATATATATATATATATATATATATATATATATATATATATATATATATATATATATATATATATATATATATATATATTTTAATGTTGTTGTAATGTTTGTTCTGTTGAATTAATAAAGAATATGATTAAAGTCCAAGCTTAAATTTTCACTATGCAAAAACTCTTGGATAAACATTCTTTTGTCTGATTAATTATATGCATTTTCCCTGTAATTAGTCACGTCAAAGATAAATCAGAATATTATAAATCGGTTATTAAAAATTGAATTTTATTAAATATATTTTGGTTATGCTGTTAATAAAACATAAATTAAGTAAATAGTTGGTAAAGTTTTTGTTGTGAATATATGTATATGTAAAACTTATGTTCGACCACAGGGAGCCTCGCTAGCCTACATTACAGGGCCACAACTAATGATGCAATGACGTAAAGTGCATTATTAAGATTTACTAAGAGTTACGAAATAATCTGATTTTAATAATGGGTAATCTGAGTAAAATTTATGGAATGCTGAATTCATTAATAGTAAACGACTAACAGAATATGGAATAAGTTTAGAAATATTTAACAATCAACTATTAAACAATGTTAACGATAAGGTCCGCATTGAATTGGCAATATTCTTACTTATCGCTTACTTTAGATATGATCTCAAATGCCGCCTACAAAACCACATTATAAATTGTTAATATGTTTCTCATATTTCTAGTAGTTTCTTTAACGTATTTTTACAGTTTAGATCGTTTTTTGGGTAAGATTTGCATGCAATTTTGTTTAAAATTTTTAAAAACCAAAAACTGAGCGTGCGCAGATGAAAAAAAATTAAGCAGGAAAAGTGTTAAGCAATTAGTTTTTCAAAGTGTAGAAGTACATTTACAGCTAACATAATAAGTGTTTCGTTTAAGGCCCATAGTAAGTCTATTGAATTTTTACTTTTTTTAACAAATTAAAACTTTAGTTGGTTCCACATTCACCTTATTCGCCTGACTTGGCCCCGCTGAAATTTCATTTTTTTTTTCAGATATAAAATAAATGTCTAAGCGAAAAAGTATTTGCATAAGATGAGGAAGTTTAAAAAAAGATGTGTTGAATTAAAAATGATAAAAAATAAGAAATAATTACTGCACACAAAAAACATTCTTTTATTTTTTAGTTAAGGACCGATCAAACCATCCTTGCAGTGGCGGCTCCTCCATTGGGTCATTTGGTCAATGACCTCCCAATATTTTCGACTAATATTTCCGAACAAAAATATAATATTGATATAAATAAAAACATATATTTTTTTCAATCTTTCAAATTTCCCTTTATTATTCTAAGCATATAAACTCGTTGACCGATAACTGGATTCCACAAGCTTCGCGCAGCGATCTCCAGATCGGTGGTTTCGTTCGTTGGCAAAAAGCCGGCCTGCCAGCCTGCATTGACCGTATATAAACGGAGCCGAGTCGAGTATTCCCGATCTAATCTACGATTGGGCGATTTCGGCTGCTTTCCGAAGCAGTAGTGTTTCTTAAACATCGATAGTACAAACTATCGATAGTTATCGATATAATTATAAAAAATATCGATAGTATCGATACTATCGAGTTTCAAGTAATTCCTAAAATAAAAAAAAATATATGGAATTTGAACACCTTAATATTTTGATTTTTATTGTTGTGGTATATCCAAACAAAAACAAAAGTAAGTAATGGAAGAAGCTTGATAAAAACAATCTAAATGTAAATAAATAAATACCAGTAAGAGGAAGACAGAAGACACCTTAAAAAATTAAAATTTAACAAAGTTTGACATAAATTCTTTGATTTCATAAATAAAGGATATAATATTGCTATGTTTGTTATGTTTTTAAAGTTAAGTAATTTAACTTCTTTCTCTGTCTACTAGAGGGCGATAATGACCTACACCGTAGATAAAATTTTAATTTTTCGATGTAGTATGTAGAGTTTTCGAAATATTTTTCAATAGCACGTGTACATCAATAGTATTGATGCACATGTACTATCAATACTATCGATAGACTATCGATGTTTAAGGAACACTACGAAGCAGTGTAATCGCATGGCCATCATAAATTACGCATTTTTCGAGGTGTTTGTTTGTTATTCATTTATTTTTGAATTTTCTTTCTTGTTTTTCTTTGGAGTAAACGTTTGTGTGAAATAAAATGCCTAAAATTGATTTTTTTTTAAATTTAAAAATCAGTTAAACGATACGCATTTGAAATTTTAACGAAAGATTGACCACGAGCCGCCACTGCATCCTTGCATAGGATCATCCAACAAGCACTGAATTGTAATAAAAAAAGAGGTAATATAGCCATATTTTGTCTTTTTTAGTCTTAGAATCTAATAAGATACTTAATATCATAATTTAAGTTAACACAAAGGGATACGACCTAAAATTTCCGTAAAGCACCATATTTATTAGTTTGTCTTTAAAAGTTTTTTTTTCTAAATGTTTTAATAAATAGAATTTCGTTTTTATTTTTAGTAACCGTATAACTAATCGAATTACCTTAACCAGTAAGTATGAAAAGTAGTAATAAACGCTGGACTTTTTCAGAATTTTTGGCATTTTAAGTATTTATAGTTACCTTTTTCTATTTTTTAATTTTATTCGCAAATTTTTGATTTGACTCAAATTCATTCTGTTATTGCTAAAAATAATTATAAAATTATATTTATTTAGGGTATTCCATAAAAAATGTGTAAATTTAACAATGTACCTTTTGTGTTTTAATTCAGGTTATTTTTTTAATTACTCTTCAAGATTTTACAAAAAAAAATACACATGACTGCTATTTAACTTTTGTTTTTTAATACGAAGAAATTCACAAATATGTCCCTATTCAGTCCTTGTTCCATAACTCTGTAGATATAATTTTAATCAAATTACTAGTTCCTTGTTCAACGTTTAAACTTTTTATACAATGTATTTAATAAAAAACATAATTGAGATTTTCTTGATCTTTTTAAAAAGACACAATAAAAATCGAAGGTGTTTTCCAATATTTAAAAAGCATTTCAATAAGAAATGCAAAATAATTAAAAAAAAAACAAATTATCCAAACCAAAAATATACTTAAAATTAAAGGTTTTTTTAATGCACAGCGGATATTATTTTAAATATAATTTATATTTTCTTGCAATAATATCGCCTTCGTAAAATTTAAATATGAAAAGACTAGTTCGCCTATATGTCTGAGAATTTCGTCTGCTAAGAGGATTTATTTAATAACTTATTCAGGCATTATAAATATTTATGGTGAATTAAGAATTAAAGCCTTAAGAAAGAAATCTGTTCGGAGACACATAAATGCATATCTAGGGTACTTAGTAGTAAAAATTTTATCCGAGAAAAGGTCGACATTAAGTCAAAGTAAACAATACATTTTTACTACTAGCAGACATAAGTTGCTTACTTATATATGTCGGAGTCAAACATTGAAATCTGTCATTTTTTTAAAAAATAATAGCCTAATTGTTACTGTGTAATTACCTATTTAGTCATTTGTCATTTCCTGTAATACCTGAATCCGTTTTAGGAAAACAGCTTAATATTCTTTTTTAATTTCTTATTTGCTTAGGCATTACAGGAAAAACTAAACTGTTAGTTCTTGTTAGTCAAATAAGATTTTTACTAATATACTACAATTAAGGCATTAAGTTAATTTTTCTAAGGCTGCCATCTTCTTATTCTTCTTTTTTTTCCTAGGAGCCGTCTTTTACTACCGGAGGCAGCGCAGCCTTTTCGGCTTTTTGTGCCTAATCTCCCATTGTCTTTTATACCAAATCTCCCATTAGTCTTGTTCCTTTTACAAGTCTGTATAATCCCGAAATTGGTTGGTTGACATATTTTTATACGCTCATTTTCGGTTGCCCAAATAAGGCATGTCTTTTGTGATTTAACGCTTCACATTCACATCACAGTTTATGGTAGGCCGTTTCTTCCCCTCTCGTCTCACAATCTGCAACTTGGGTCCCCATTGTATGAGCCTATCTGGTGTAGGTGCCCTCTTAGGTTTTCGTGCCTCGTTAGCAACCCCACTGTGATGCGAAGTCTTTTCCTACTTTGTCTTAGTAGTTCTTCTTTCGTTTTTTTGGATGGGTCCCTTATAAAGCTTTTTTCATGTCTTACTCTACTGAGATTTTCCCAGTATTCCTTGTGTTTGTTTCGGATCCACACCCTGGTTTGCCCTCGTGCTGTGGTTTTGGTCACTCCAAGAGCAGGTTCTGGTCCAAAGTATGATGTGGATGATCCATGTCTCGCTAGCTCATCCGCTTTTTCGTTGCCTTCTATTCCCGATTGTCCTGATACCCACAGGAGAGTTACTCTGTTGCGTTGTCCCAGGACCTCCAGTTCTTTTTGGCATTCCCATGTCAGCTTGGACGTCACATTGGGGTTTACTAGTGCCCCTAGTGACGCTTGCCTGTCTGTTATTATGCAGATCCCCTTTTTTTGTAAGCCCTCCTGCTATTTTATTTTGCACAGTGCAGTAAATCAAATATTTTTGTTTGAAATACAGTACTTTGTGTTTCTAGTGGAATGGAATATTGTGAATTCCTCATTTCACTGCACCCGTCCGCTCCAGTTCCCTGCTCGGTTTTGAAACCATCCGTACACCAGATGATGTCTCCAACCGTGCCGGGGAGATCGGGTTGCTGCCACTCTGCCATCTTAAAGAAAATTGAAGAAATTATTTTTTAACTTTCTTTACTTTCTCTCTTGTATGTTAAAAAAACGTCAACGAAGTTTTTTATGAGCAACAATAAAAAAAAACATTATTTAATGCCAACAAAGATATATTACAATGTTTATTTAATTTTTAAATTTATTGACCCCAAAAAATCATGAAAATAACATACAACCTCAAATATTTGCCTTTTTCCTCATTAGTCCCTTTTTTACAATCCCTAGAGATTAATCGCCAGACATGCAAGGAGGACCACTTCGGTCCAGGTTCCTGATTATAGATATAAGCACACAAGCAAAGAGCACAAAATCAGTTGACCCTTACAAACTAGCAGATCATTTCAAAAAAAGACTCAAAATTCTTTCAAAATTAAAATAACTCATCAACATTTCAGTAACAAGTCGGTTGCCGTTTTTAAAATATAAAATAAATTTAAAAATGCAAACTAAACATTTATTAAGATATTTTTTTTTCAAATTGCTTTAAAAATCTTGGAAATTCTGAGAAATTTGTATGTGGTAATATTTTAAATGACAAATTGATTTGTGACAGCTACATTTATTTTCAAAAATAAATTTAGTGGTGTGTTAATGAGTTTTAATATGTCTAGAAATTACCTTAGCATTAAGTAGAAGCTACTATATAATATTTCAATTATCTGATACTTATGCAATGCGATTATCCTTATTTATTAATAAAAAATCACTTTAATTTTATGTTTTTGAAGATAGGAGGTGGGTTATATTTGGCCTTTTTTCGCTCATCTTATTCGTGAAAATTGGTAAAAAAATCAGAATCGCAAACTTGCTATTTTTATTACATTTTTGCAATTTTAAACGTTTTTTGACCTTTTTTTTCTATTATATGATGAGCTCTGTCCACCAACATAATTTTTCTCTTTAATATTATACCTAATAAGTTTATAAACTAGCATTTATTTACTTGCCATTTAAATTTTTTACCAATTTATTGTAGATGAAAATAAAGATACTTGGACTTATTATAAATATAATAAAATGGCTCCTCCTTTCCTTTGCTGGTTATTATTAGATACATGTTGACAAACATCATTTTATAACAACCAGTTATACCAGATCATTTTGATTGCAAAAAAATAATAAAAAATATTAAAATAGGACAATAATATCAACAATAATTTCCTGGCGCTTCTTAACTATAACGCCCATAGCATACATCAAAATAAATCATTCCGTTTAAAAGTTATGGTGCCGAAAGACATATACAGATAGACAAACAGACCAGTACGCGAACATGAAAATTTTTGGTTTTTGTAATGTCGAGATCTTTAAAAACTCAAGGTTCGATTTTTTTGCGATTACAATTCTTATCCCAACTCCAGGGAATTAAAAATGTTTGTAAGTAGTACCGTTAGATTCACTGTTATTACACTAAATTAATAAATTAATAATCTCTTTACCATGGTAACTAACACTCACCCATTAATACCTTATTTAGAAGAGACATTAAATAAAACCGGATAAATTACCAGAAATAACCAATTACCGATGCAAAAACAGATGCTAAGAAAATAATACCATATTAAAATCAGTGTACCAGCGTATTAAAAGCCTACTTATTAGTAAAGAGATTATAGATATAATTGATGGTGAAAATTGAACATGGATAGTAATTATTAATGAGTTTGGTGTTGGTAATAACAACCTAAGGCTAATCAGCACGGGGCTTTATTAATATATTGCTTTAAACACATAGATGTTTTTTAGATTTCTTATAGACGTATTGGCATGTAGATGACGCATGTATTTATGTTTAAACTGTTTGCCACAATATAAACCAATCATTACAACTGTTTTCCCGATATTAATATCTTCCAACAGTGGTATAAAAGTAGCAACAGAGCTTGGCCGACCCTAACTTCTTGATATAGACTGAATCAAAGCATCGTTCGATTGGCGAATGTACACCAATGGTGCCAAATGGAGTATTTCCGAAGATAAATAACGTTGGTAAACCTAATATGCCGGCTTACTGTATTTTTTGCTTAGTTTTAGCTTAAATTTTTTTTTTTTTTTGAGAAATTACCAAATTTATATCGTGATTTTTAAAATTTTATCGTAACAGAGATAAATTATTATGTTTTTTGTCATAACAATGTAAACCCAGACACAAGGACATATTTCTTTTTGAAACATAGTTATTTACTATTCCAAAAACATTCAAAAGGGCTTTTTACAAAAAACTAAAAATAAAACATTTATTACTATAAATACATAATTTAAGGATCATATTTTCATATTTTTTATACCGCTTTCTTGTAGACGTGTATACATGACCTGGTGTAAGTCAAGAATACTAAGGGGTCCTGTCAGAAACCGGTCATACCTATCTTGTCTTATTTTTCAAGTACCTAGATGTGCCACTAAAAATACATTTAGAAATTTTCGTTTTTATTCCGATGATTTACTACGGTTAAGAGCTAGACGATGAAATCATCTCTGGAATGTGGTGGCAATGAGCGCTTGGTGAAAGCCCAAGTAAAATAAAACGAGACATGACAACCATATTTCTCTATTTTTCTTCTAGCCGAGCTGTGGTGACGGAGGTCGGTAGAGTGACCTATGAATAGTACAACGGATCTGTATTCTAGGACGGCTTTGTGGTCAGTTGTGTAAAATCATGAATTTTTAATAAATATTTTTAGAACCAACAACTTACTTACTAGTTTTAAATTTATTAATGCTAAATTAAGTAAGTATAAGCTTCTTAATCCACTAACGCTTAGGCAATTTTTAACTTACAATGTTTCTACTGTCGAGTTTCGTCAAAGCTTTTAAAATTCCTGTTAAAAATCATAATACATCTGCTCTACAGAAACATCTGTGTGTCTCGAGGATAACTTTGTAAAGAATTAGGGCACATCTTTCAACACATTCCAAATAAACAACTTATTTTTATTTAAGCCTTTTTATACGATATACAGGGCCATTGATTATATTTACGTGGCTTTTGGAGCCTTTATTTTTGAAGACAAAAAAAAATGTTTTATATAAAAATTGTAGGTTTTTTTTCATATTATCTTTTGAAATTATCAGTAAAAAAATATCGCAATAAAAAAATGAAAAAATATGGGCAACTTCAACTTTTTTAAATATAACACCTTGTATATTATGGGCTACAATAAAAGATTTTTTTTCTGATTTTAAATATATATACATTGATGATATTTGGATGAACCATTTTTGAGATATTTAAGCTTTAAATATAAATAAATTGAAAAAAAATCATATTAGTATCAAGAAAGCTATAAAAACAATAAAATTGTTTTAAAAAATTTGACGTATTGATATTGTAAAAAGTTAAAATTTATCATTTTAACTATTAAAAGTAGTTTGAATTGCTTTTTTTTTGATCGGCTATTCAGACAACAAAAATCCTATTTGCGTCTTTTTATGGTAACAATAATAATTGACGGCAGTGCAAAGGGAATATTACTTATTATATCCTTAACAACGGGTACCATCTATAGATTCTATTTAAGTTTATTAAACGAAAAAGCTTTAAAATGAAGAAAAGGATTGCAGCAAAACAAAGTTTTGGATATCCTCGTTTTTTCAGGATAATTATTATACTTTTTTTATTGGACTAGCACTAACTACTAATAATTTTAGAAAATCCTGAAATATCAATCTCGGATGCGGCATCTGAACTTAATAAAACAGATTATAAAATTTATTTAACTTTAAAATTTTACAAATTTTATCCTTATAAATTTATGTCCGTTCAGAATCTTCCTGAACAAAACATGCAGGACCGACCTAAGTATGCATTGGAAATAGCTAGGTTCATGCAGCAGGATCCAAAGTTTTTAAAAAAATTTTATTTACCGACAAGTCTTTCTTCACCTTAGCAGTAATGTTTAATCACAAAAATAAACAATATTGGTCCAAAGAAAACCCTCACCAAATTCAGCAACATAACAATTTTATTGTTTCCATGGCTTTCTTAATACTAATATGAAACTTTTTTGTAATTTATTAATAATTCAACCTAAAATATCTTAAAAATAGTTCATCCAAATATCATTAATGTATATATATTTAAAATCAGAAAAAAATGATCTTTCATTGTAGCGCATAATATACAGGGTGTTTCATTTAAAAAAAGTTAAAGTTGCCTATAATTTACCATTTCTTATTGCAATATTTTTTTACTGATAATTTAAAAAGATAATATGAAAAAATCCTACAATTTTTCTAAAAAACATTTTTTTCTGTCTTCAAAAATAAAGACCCCAGAAGCCACGTAAATATAATCAAAGACCCTGTACAGAGTATGTCAGCAAAAAATATTTGGCTTATAAATAGGTCCTCTCAACTACATAAACAATATAGTAGAACAAATTCCAAGGTTTAAGAGCTATGTTTTTTTATACAGGATGTAAAAAGTATGATGCTGATCATTTTAATGGGCGATAGTGCGGCTCAAAACGAGTCAAAAAGTTGTTATGACATATGTGTCAAAACTAGACAGATTTTTGTCTAAACCATATTAAGTTACATTCGTGAGAATCATACGTTTTACTCCTTGTAGTACCAAAAAAACCCTTCAAACTTGACATGTTTATTAAAATATTGCCTTTTTGCACGTTTTTTGACAAACAATTTTATGATGCACTTTGTGCACCAACATAATTTAATTAATTTATTTTGGTGCCATCATGTACTTTGTTAAAAATAAAGGAACAAAGAACGTGTAAAGTGGCAACAATTTAATAAAAATAGCAAGTTTGAAATTTTTTGTTACTTGTCATTCTGTGTTTTTTTTTACCAATTTATTGTAGATGTAAATAAAGATACTTGGATTTATTATAAATATAATAAAAGTGACCTAAATTAAAATTTTCAATTTTTAGGGGCGAAAAAAGGCTGACCTTTACCCACCTTCTTTAAAATTCAGACAGTACTAACCACAAAAACAGACCAAATCTAAGTGCAACCCAGATAAATAAAGTAGCGCCTTATTTACGTATCTAGCGTCATTTTTAACTTATTTATTTTACTTTTCATCCCCCAATTTACTGTCACACTAGGATAACCATACATTAAACTTTTAAACTTATTTTTTTACTTAACTTAATTTTAATACTTAAGAAACTAATAAAAACTACACTTTTAAACAAAATTATAGAGATGAAATGTGATCACTAAAATAAAAATAAAAAATGGGTTGACTTCTCCCGTTCTTCCCTTAACTTTTAAGAAAATTAATAAACATATAAGACAAGGTTAGATTTAGTCTAAAAACTTTCCAATTTACTAGTAAAATAAACAAAATAATGTGATTTTAATATTCTACGATAAAAAAAACCTTGAAAATAATATTTAACCCTATATATTTTCATTTGTGGCATAACTTGCTTTTTTACCCCCCTACTACCGCCCGAAAGTATGCGACATATGGAAAAAAATTATTATGACGTTTAGAAAAAAATCGAATTCGCAGATCAACTCTGCATCACAATCTCAGAAACAATTGAACGATCCCGATTGTCATTTGTTATTTGACAGTAAATTTGAATTTTGTTGGGTCGGTTGACCGAAAGACCCCTTATTTGTCAAAATATCGAAAAAATTTATAAGGTAAAGTTGTTCAGAATTTAACTTTATGGCCATGTGTAAAATTTTGAGCTATTTCAATAAAAACAAAAATTTGGATATTTTTTTTCCATAAAAATATTTTTGTTTAAAAAAATTTTCTTTGCTATATATAAACAGGTTTTCTAGACCTAAACTAATGTTTCGGCACCATTTTTTTTTCACTTTAGTAGGTTAGTCCTTTTTTTCGATTTTTTTTTATGTATTTTTCGGAAACCCGAGTTGTCGCATAGGCATTTTTTAAGTACGTAACTCGGAATTTCAAATATTAATTTTTTATTTGGAACTATTTTAATTATTACAATAAATCGTTTAAATGGTTAAAAATTAATATTTAAAATTCCGAGTTACGGTAATTAAAAAATGCCTATGCGACAACTCGGGTTTCCGAAAAATACCATTTTTTTAAATTTTCTTTGGAAAAAAGAACTAACTTACTAAAGTAACAAAAATGTGCGAAAACATTAGTTTAGGTCTGGAAAACCTGTATCTAAATGGTAAAAAATTTTTTTAAAACAAAATTATTTTTATGAAAAAAAAAATGTCCAAATTTTTGTCATCATCATAGCCAAAGAATTAAATTCTGAACAACTTATCCGACCTAACAAAATTCAAATTTGCTGCCAAATAACCAATGACAATCGGGATCGTTCAATTGTTTCTGAGGTTTTATCAAGTGATTCGAAAGATTTATTTCTAAACGTCATATATATTTCTATATACTATATATATTATATATATATATAATATATATATATATATATATATATATATATATATATATATATATATATATATATATATATATATATATATATATATATATATATAATATTTATATATATAATATATATAAAAAAAAAAAAAAAAAAAAAATAAAAGCTTCAGAATGCTAATTATATCATGCAATACTTCGCTCATAGCATAAAAAGTAAAAACAAAAGCCATATGTGATTTTTTGAATATGGAAAATAAAAGTGTTAGAGTCGCACGCGTCTAGTATAATCTCTCCTCGACTAAAATACTGAATATCAAAATCTTTGTAATAAAAGTATTTTTAATTTTTTATAATTTATTTGCTACCCCCATAAATAAAACTAAATATTTAATAAAAAAGTTGTAAAGTGCGGCGCTTATAAATCATTACCGCCTCAATAATTGGCTTTTCGGATAAATAAATAAAAAACTACAAATAATTAATAAATTTATTATTAGAGGATTGCGATTTATGCAACTAACCACCACTTTTCAGTTAATAAATTTATAATTACTTTTAAAATAACTGCATTACTTTTTCATCATGATGCATGTTTAATAATCGTTAATTTTAGCCATACATTACATTAGTTAAAACATGAAATATTTATATTGCTATTGAATTAAACTGTTTACAGTAGGTACAAATTTTAGAGGTATATAATTATTAATAGGAAACAAAAAAAACATAATGGAGTCTAATTAATTTTAACCCTATAACCAACATTCCATACCTAATGTTACGGAAATCGTTTACCATAATATACGGAACAAAAAACCTTTTTTAAATATATTATTTTTATTTGCTAAAGAAAAGCATTAAAATTTATCATCTTATTAGTAACGAGGCTGTCTGCACATGCTCTACGTGTCCTTTCTTTGTCATGGACCCTTGCATAAAATGTATTTTGATCTAAAAACACGTCAAATATCTTCCTATCAAAAAAATCTTTAAAATATCTGTTCCCCCAAAAAAAACTAGTTTCGGCGTAATTACAATTTAAAGTTCACTTCTGGCCCCTTAAATTTGTCGTCAGACCAAAAAATCGTGTGACACGACACATACAAGTCTTTCCAAGTTGCAATATTGTTTTTTTTACTTTATTTCCATTTAAAAAAAACGAGTTTTATGTAAATGAAATGAGCAGAATAAATGCAAAAAAAATCATTTTACAATCATTTAATAAAACCACCTCGTAATAATGATCACCGACTCTTTGAACCAATGCAATACATTTATCATGCTTGTAACCATAGTTACTGACTTTTTCCCAACCGCTTTGTTTGCACGTCGTAGTCGTGGTTGGGCTCAGTAGGATCTTTTGGAACATGCGCTAGAGTTGTTGGTTATCGGCAACTCTTGTTACTACCGTATGGAACAGGATCCGAAGCTAAGACGACATCCTGTGCCTTAAACAGGTGTCTCCAATGGTGCCTCTGAGATACAGGGCGACCTCTCAGAGTATCTAGCCTTACTGCGGTAATGCGGAGCTCTGCCGTGGTGGACCATTACTTCCCTAGCTCCAAACAGTAAGCGGACAGAACCGCTTTCATAGGAAAAAAGTTACAAAGGTGCGCTGACCGAAACGGATAAATCCATTTCGAGAGGTGCCACCCAAGGTCATAAGCAGACAAAGGTGCTCCGACCGAAACGGGTGAATCCGTTTCAAAAGGTGCCCCTAAAGTCACAGGCGCCTGTTTCACGGGGAAGGGCTAATCCATCACAAACAAACAAGGTGCTTAGGAAGGGATCCCTAAAGGGGACAGAACCGTAGGGAAAATGATTCCCTGGCTTTAAACAGAAAACAGATAGAACCGTTTTTATAAGGAAAGGCCGGAGAAACGGCCTCAGAAGAAACATCTGTTTCCTGTAACAAGGACCTGGTAGCTACCCACGTCACTAAACCAGGAGAGGAGGGCATGACGGATCTAATCGTCTGCTCATTATACTTTCTAGGAGAGAGGGACACCAGAACACATATTGTGCTCGTGTCCGGTAGCGACACGAGTAAAAGGAGATGTAAAAACTTTCTTCCAATCTGTATCGGATTCGTTGGAAGTCTGATTCTGTTGGGAGAAACATAAAAAGGAGTGAGCCACAATGGACCGACCGGTCGCGGTGGAGGGCGTAAAAAGTCCACTCACTTTAGACCTAACCTAACCTACTGACTTTTTAAACCAATGTAAAACGTTTTTGATATGTATCATTGTTAAACACAAATAAACAGATTATGGTAATCTACTTTTTGAATTAAAAAAATGAATATGGTACTTATCCAGCGATTAAAAATCAATAGGATTTAAATATTTTGATTAGCTCCGCTTGGTATTTTAGTCACTCCGCTTTCATTTGAGATGTAATGTTGAAACTTAGCCCCGGTAGCCTCTGTCAATCAGGCGTTGTGAATGTGGTTAGCCACTTGTGACGTAGATTCTCTTTTTGCGGGAAAGTTTTATATTTGAATTTTAAATGCGTGTAACTCTGTTATAGAATTCCGTATAAAAAATATTTCGCAGAAACGTTATTTAGCTATAAAGGGTTATGTTGAACCAATAAAAAAATAAGTATAAGTTTTCCCTTATTTCCTTGGTTTTAAAATTATAAGTTAAAGAAGTTAATCTTTCGTTAAATATTTTGTAAAAATTAAAAGGTTTAGGAAGAATAGTTTTTAGAATAAGCAGAACAAAATTATTTAAGAATATAAGCTAATTAAAAGTCGTCTTAAGCATTACTCTTTGTTAATATATAAAAAATAAACAAAAATATGTATTTGTAATGTATTTGGATGGGCGTTAGTTAATTTAAAATTGTAATAACAAACTTATAATAAGACAAAACTAGGTATTCAAAAAACACCTAAGTTTGGTTTCATGAAAGTAAAAATTAAACGTTTTGCTTTTCTTAAATAATTTAAAAATAAAAATCGTTAAAAATTGTAAAAACACAAATTATTTATTTAAATATTTATTAAATTTTTTGTCTTAAAAATAATTTTTTCCGTCAAAAATATTTTAATATTGTAAAATTAATATAAAAAAAGGAAACAGCCACGCCAATGAGCACGAGCCGCCACTGACAAAAGGATTTACCAATTTAAGGGTATTTAAAAATATTTTTACCATCATGCATTAAATAAACTTTCAGATCCAGATTATTTATTCATTTTTATTTAATTAGCAATATTAATTTAATGTAATATAAATAACATAAAAAACAATTCTCTATTTAATATATTATAAAAACAATTTTAAAAAATCAAGTTTGTGCCAACTATATATTTTGATAAATTAAAACTTTTTGCAGCCTGTATGTGTATATGTTGGACTCTTCATATTGGACCTCTTCGGTCTAGATCTGAAGGCTTAGACTGCATGCACCATCAACTGAACTCGCAGATCTACGTAAAAATTATTCCTAAAATTTTCTTTAAAAATTAAAAAAATAAAAATATCACTTCCAAAATATGAAAAATTAAAAACTGTATAAAAAGTAAAAAAAAATAGTAAAACTCAAAAATGATGAAATTGTTTGTTGTTACAGGTACATTTATTATCTAAATAATACATAAGTATATGTTACCGTGAAAGTCCGAAATTGGTGAATGTCGACATTCACCGGTGAATGTATTAAAATTCGAAAAAAACTGAACGAAAACTAACCAAAACTTACCACAACTAACCAAACTTATTAGTTTTAACCAGAACGCAGCAAAGTTGTTAGTTTTGGTTAGTTTACGTTTTTTTTAAATATTTGACATTCACCAATGAATGTCGACATTCAACCATTCGAATTTTACAGTAACATATACACCGATTTAAAAAAACCTAGCAAATTTATTTTTATTACATTTCATATATAACAAAAACATCATAAACCCATAACTAATTACATAGGTATTAAGGAATTTATATCTTAAAAGGCGCACAATAAACTTTGATGATTAAAAATATTACATTAAATATATTTTCTAAGTATGCATTGTACAATTTGATTAATTAATCCGTTGGTATTTCAGTAAATTTAAAAATGTACAATAATAAATCGTTTTCATGATTAACATTCGGTATTTCATACAACCCACACTGCAAAACACGTCTATTTTTGTAACATAATAACATGTCTGTAAAGTATTACACTTATTTTTAACATAACATAATATATATGTATATATATATATATATATATATATATATATATATATATATATATATATATATATATATATATATATATATATATATATATATATATATATATATATATATATATATATTTGTTTTGTTTTATCGTAATAATTTCTTAACTAAATGGCATAGCGGTACAAAATTGGGTATTTGGAGGTTTTTGGGACGAGAAATTCAAATTTGTCCATACTTTTGATGTTGCTGTAGAGGACGCCAGATACTACCCCACTTCTTTTAGATGACATAACTTTTTTTAAGCTTAAGATATTAACCCGTTTATTAAAAAAGGAGTTACTGTAATTCCCTCTGCGTCAAAAGACTAAACCTCAATTAGGTCTCTAGGAGTAACTGTTTTCGAGATAAATGAAATTTAAAGGACCGCGCAATTTTCCTATGGAAAATGGTTTTCCATAGTTTTTAAAATTTGCAAAGTAATAGTCTTCAACACGCTGATCAAAAGCAAAACCAAAAACCCCTCTAACCTCACCAATATCACCCTTAAAAGTCTCCAAATCGCTAGTGACCTTTAAGGTTGATTTTGGGGGTTAGAAGGGTTCTTGGGTTTTGTGCCCGTGGAGACTTTTGACATCGTGTTGAAAACTATCACTTTGCAAAGTTTACAAACAATTGTCCAAAAACCATTTTCCATAGGAAAATTGCGGGGTCCTTTAAAATGCATTTATCTCGAAACAGTTGCTCCTAGAAACCTAAATGAAGTAACCATTTTTAACGCAGAGAGAATTATAGTAACTTCTTTTTAAGTAAACAGGTCAATATACCAAGCTTAAAAAAGTTATGCCATCTAAAACAAGTGGGGTAGGCCGTAGCTGGCGCTCTCTACCAGCAACATCAAAAGTATGGACGAATTTAAATTTCTCGCCATAAAAACCCCCAAATCTCCAATTTTGTACGACCAAGTCATTTAGTTAAGAAATTATTACGAAAAAACGAAAACAGAATTAAAAGTTTAACACTCTGTATCTTAGTTATTATTAACTTTGGGATAAGTTTACGTCAACTGCATTATTTTGACCTAAGGAATCTGCTGTTGCTCCCATTACTTCTGGGACACCCTGTATATAAAGCTACTAATACTAAAGTATCCCCATCATCATCTGGCTAATGTAATCAGACGAAATCTACATTTTAACGTTGGATCCCAACCACACACAACAGCACCCGGTGTTTGCCTATGGTCACCCCTTAAACTACCAACCACGTACTGGGCGCCATCAAATTCTCACATCATCTCAGTTTAAATCTATGGAGTAGCATACTTATTTCGACGGACACATCCAAAAACCCACCGGGCGTGTTTGCTTATCTTTTTTTAATTATAGTTACATTTATTTTTAATTTTGGATCCTCACTGTATAAATAACTAATAGAATCAAGGTATACAATGTAAACAATCCTGCAAGGTATTTTTCTAATGCACATGAAAAACATTATTATGCTTCTACTAATTAAGAGCCCGTCAAAACTAATCCAAAGATAAAAGTGGCCGGTATGCATTTAATTTTGGAAATTGTTCTAAACTGAGCGTGCCTAATTTCGTGAGTGAGTTTGAGTGACGCAGAACCTTGGCTTTGAGGTTGCATAAATATTTTATAAATAGACTAGTTTGGCAGAAGGTCGCCGACCTTTAGTGTTTTAATATGAAGAAAGAAAGAGTGTGTTTCTTAATATAGTCGGAGAGCTAGCAGCCACCTTGACTTACCTGCGAGTTACAAAGCTAGAATTTTATGTGTGGTTGATTTAATAATAGTTAAATTTGAAAATCAATGTCTGGACGACTTCTGAATTTTTTAGAAAAAAAAGGACATTTTAATTCATTATTTTTTATAACGAAAAAAACAGTATTGTTAACATTTTGAGATAATTCTAGCTTGATGTCGAGTTGTAATATATCGCAGTAAAAATTCAAATTTCTGGCGTAAATTCTTCAAGAGGTATACATTTTTGGATTTTACATTAGGGGGGTAGTCTTACCTGGAAAGTTTTAAAAAAATTAAAAAATGTTTTTTCATATTTCGATAGTTTAGGTGGGTACTTAAGAATATCTCCTTAAAAGAATTTTTTGAAATTTGAATTATTTTAAAAGTTATAGCTAAAGTTGTTGTTCGGCGCAATGAAGCTACAATCGAAAGTTCTGAGTTAGCAAGTGCTCCAAAAGAAAGAAGTGCTCGTCGTTCGGATTGAAATTCGATAAATATTGAATTTGAGGTAGAAGAAGGCCCGATATATGCAGCCCGAGTCTCTGACTAAAAAAATGTTAGTAATATGTACTGTTCTATCTGTTGGACTACCTGAAACTTAAGGGGGGAAACAAGTGTAGAGCGGAGTATTTTTATCGATTTTCCATATTTTTTTAACACATAAAGAATATTTTATATATATATATATATATATATATATATATATATATATATATATATATATATATATATATATATATATATATATATATATATATATATATATATATATATATATATATATATATATATATATATATATATATATTAATATTACACTTTCGGGTTATTATATACATATACTGAACTATGTATACTAAAATTAGAAAAAAGAAAATTCTCAAAAAATAACGAAGATATCTGCGGCATACTGTGAGTTGAGATCCTGCTGGGCAATTTGCGTAATTTTTGGGGATCACACTTTTTATCATCAATGTTTTTTATAACTGTATCTTCTTTGTATACCCCACTCTTCATAAAAAAAGAATTGAAAATTAATATGTTTTTAGGAATTTAAAAATTAAGTATAATTTTTTCACCCCATTTTTGTACTTGCTTTTGCAATATATAAATTGTAAAAATTAAGATATTTTATAGGATTGAGGTATACATAGAGCGTATTTATATAAAGAAATTATGTGCTGAGTTTAATAACGATTGATTAAAAACTTTGGAAGCTGGAGGTTACGCAAACACGAAAAAAGTAATTTCGAGAAAAACGAGTTTATTGTGTATAAACTAAACGCATGTAATGAAAGTCGTTTTGAAACTGATTTTAAAATTTCATTACAAAGTTACTAATGCTTCTTAAAAATTTTTATCCAAGGTCCCTATTGTTAAAAGAAAGAAAAGAACATCTGCTAACGTTTTATTTTTTAACCTTTGGACAGTCCATGAAGGCTGATGCCTAAGTACTAACGTACCGTGGGTGTCTTAAGTGTGGTGAGAGGGAGTTTGTTCACACGAAACTTAAATATTTGGGGATTGGGGGAAGAAGGAAAAACTTCTGCGAGCAGCAGGTTCCATAGTCATAACACTCTAGGGATGAAGGAACAAAGAAAGCGGGAAGTTCGGGGCCTCTCTAACTGAACTGTAAAAGAATGCATAAAAGTTGCACTACGTGTGGCTATTTGGGAGCTGCCAGAGAAGAAATTATACTCGCCAATTCCTCTGAGCAGAAGCCGTGAAAATACCTATAGAAGAGCGACAGATCCCCTATAGCTCGACGGTGGGCAAGAGGAGGAAGCCTTTCTGTGAGCGCTGGATCATTAATAAGACTAACGGCTCTTCTTTGAATGGAGTCCAGAATGCTAAGTGTTGTAGGGGACGCCTTTCCCCAGACATGAAAAAAATATTCCAAAGAGGGTCTGATTTGGGATATATACAGAGTGTACAAATTGGAAGAAGAGAAATATTTTCTGGCTCGGAAGAGGATGTAATGTGTTTGTGCCAGTTGAGGTTATTCTCAAAAGTTACGCCGACAAAATTAAACGACTCTTTGTTCTGCAGAACTTGGCGCTCATATGTAAGGAATGAGCATTGGCAGACTTTTTTCGCGACAACGAACATGACTGTGTTTTCGAGGCATTAAACTGAACAAGATTTTTGGCGCCCAAATCCAAGATAAGTTTGAGGTGTTGTGAAAGAGATATCTGCACTGACGTGCTGACTATTATACCTGCTCGGCCGCTCCGTGCTCGATGCCACGCGCTCGATCTGTTCGACCGAGGGACACTCACTCAAACGCTTATAACATCTAAACGGCATGGAATTTTTTTCTGATATTTTAAGAGAATATTTTTAAGTAGTTCTACAGATTATTTATAAGACCAAAAATAATAAATTTTTTCAACTTCTACACCTCTTACCCCCTTAAATTTAAAACGCGTTTTTCTCGAAACTATTATTTTTGAAACGTTAGTCGCAAAGTCTCAAGTTCCAACTGACGGATTTTCTTGAAAGTTGGCATACATTTTCTAGCACACATAACATACATTTCTAAAATTTTAATATTAACCTAACTATTAATATAACTCTTGTTAATAACTTAAAAATTAACAAAATAAAAAATATTTTTACACCCTATTTTTTACATCTTAACGACTTTTACAATTTTGGGAGAAAAAATCATTTTGGCAGCCATTTTGAAATCAAATGACAAGTGTGACACATGGCTGAAAAGAGAATTTTGACGCAGATCAGGTAGGCTAAAAATGTATACAGAGTGCTATTTAAAATTTTGAATTAAGGGGTACTTCCGGTTAAACCAGAAGTGAGAAAATTTGTTTTATTTGTTCGTTTAAAACGTGTCCTCATGAGAGATGCATTACCTCAATTTTAAAAATTAATTCTTATAAATAAAAAAATTACGGGCTGTTATATGGCCGCTGTGTCACCCGGTATATTTAAATAAATATCAGTCCGGGAAACAAGGCTTGAAACAGGACAAACATTTTAAGAAAATATTTCTTTTTTTGTTGCGATGCAAAAAAATCTATGTAAGATTTTAAACAGACGCGATGATCACAACCGGTATTTAAAAAGCTACTAATTAAAAAAAGTATTAAGATGACCGTGGTCATAAAAAACTGCATTTACTGCACAACAAATTAAAAAAAGGATAGTAAACTTTAAAGTTGCGCTGTTTGGGGCCTTGTGCAAGTCTCAGTAAATTATAAAGAAGAATCCTGCATATCGTTTATGACACAATTGGGAGATGTACCGAGAAAAATCACCGTTCTTTTCACTCTTTCATTTTGCATATTTAACTTTCTACTTTAATATTGCAGTGCATCTTGTAGGATTTTGTGGCGAGACAAGTTTAACTAGAGAGAAAAGGTTTTTGTGTTCTATTTTGAGCTTTACAAAAATATTAACTTAAAATTAGTTTATGAGTAATAAAAAAGCATAGATCTTTAATTATTTTATTACCAAACTATTTAGAAGATAAGGTTCATTTTACATAACTGGACTAAAATATAGTAGGCTATAACCTATTAGAAATATTAAGGGTAATAAGGAATACATTTGTAAGGGCAATTTTATGATTAATTAGGGTTTTTGGGTGCCTAAATATATATATATTTTTTAAAGTTTTATTAAACAAAAAAAGATTTTTGGTAGAAAATGAAATTTTCTATCGAAATGGTACCTTTTAAAGTTCTTTCTTTTATTGCAAAATAAATGCAAAAAACAAGTTTTAAAAATATCGGATTTTTTTTTTAGATCTTTGTCTACAACTTGTTTCTGAGGCAAGATAGGTTAGGGCATTGCTTCATAAAAATAAAAGCTGATGTCAAAACCTTTAAAGCGAACCTGGCTTAACGTATTTTTATTATTTACGACAGGAATATAATCTTTTGAATTTTGCATCTTTTATCAACTTTTGCCAGTTTTTCTCTTATATCAGATTATTTTTGTTTTTTATATAAAAAGTATAATTATCAACGTTATTTTAATAATAAATAGTATATTATTTTACATGGAGGAAAAGTGGTACTTTTCATGGAGCGCGAGAGCAAGCTGTGAAAAGTAACTTTTCCTCCAAATAAAATATGCTGTTTTTCTTTAAACCTCGACAAATTAGTGCAGAAATATCTTTTTAATTGTAATGATTACACTGGTTAACATTTGACTTCGAATGGTAGGTAGGGAGGTTTAAAGTGAGTGGGTATAACAACCGCGACCAATCGGTCTATTGTGGCTCATAGCTTCGAATGGTACACCGCACGAAACCAGACTTATCAGGGGTTTTTGAGGTCACTTATTCCAAATCCGAGGTCGGTTAAGGTCCATCACATCAGGTTTAAGGTCACTTAAAGGTCAAACTAAGAAAACACGGAAGTAAAAATTCTAAACAGTGTATATATAAGTTTTTAGGGTCTAAATGCGAGCTTACTTTATTATTTAAGGTCACTCGAGGTCACTTCAAGGTCATACTTGGGTTAAACATATGACATAAACAATGACCTTAAAAAAAATCTGAAAAAAATGGTTTATAGTTTTTTCGCTTGGCTTACTACAAATCTAAAACGGTCAACCTCTTTGTTCTTAATTTGAAGGTCATTTGAAAGTGAAACTGCGAAAAACCGGAGAAAAAATGAACAAAAAATAGGTTAATAGTGTCGCTAAGTAAAAATCCAGGCTTACTTTGACTCTAAAGGCTATCCCAAGGTCACCTCAAGGGAATCTCAAGGTCATACTGATCTTAAATACATAAATAACATTGAAAAGACTTAGAAAATCGGCCTATAGGTTTTTCGGTTTGCTAACTCCAAATTTAAAGACGGTCGACCTCTATGCTCTTAGTTCATTCAAGGAAGAAACACGGAGAAAAAAAATTATAAAAAAAATTATGAAGGTTTTTGGGGTCGTTAAGCCCAAATCCGTGCTTTGTTTGACTTTCAAGATCGCTTAGAAGCCACTTCAAGGTCATTTTAAGATCACTTGAAGAAATGTTTTAATTTTAGAATAACCCAAATAAGTTCATAAATAGGTCGCCACTTTTTTGCGTATAATTATCAATATAGCAAAATCGCTAAGAAATAATGCAAAGTTGTAAAATTTAAAACATATATCATATCAAATTTTAGTAAAAATTCTTTTAACCTCCCATATTTTAAGGGTTTTGACGTAGCTTTCTTTATAGTAAAGCAATACCTATAGCGATCTTTCCTCAGAAAAACCTTTGTTTTAAAATCTTAAACCAAATTAATTTATTTTACAAGATTTTCCTTAACCTTAAAAGGTGCCTTTGGATAGAAAATTCGTTCCCCACAAAAAACCTTTAAACATATTTCTGCTTTTGTTAAAATTGCATACATTTTAAGATATTTTAGAATTTTAAAAATAATACCAATTGTACCCCATTCTTAAAATCGCAAGCCTTAATTTAGTGGCAGTTTGATTTTTTTTATACTTAGAAACCCGAAAATCATAATAAATCAAAAAATGCTCCGGCAAGTTCGTTCCTTATTCAAAGCGTCAATAGTCTAGGGGATTTTTTAGAAAGATTTATTCACTTTAATAAATAAGTGAGCTGATGCAAAAACTCCCTGTTGACAATCCTTCCAAAACATTAAGCAACACCTATGCACCTACGTATGTACACATATTAACCAGTCTGTTGTCTGTGCAGAAGCCTCATACCAATTAACACTTGAATTAGCATGTTTTATCGGATAAATGTACACGTTGCACACCGTAAATTATATTCCATATTTTAGATTAAATAATGCAGATGCTGTAAAGTTGTTGCAGAATGTCAAAATTATTATTAATAACATTAGTGACTGTTGGAATGCCAAGGACCTCGTGTATAACTTACACCTTCACATAAAGGAGGAATATAATTCCTAGGTTACTGGTTTATACAGGGAAATGGTTGCCATGTTTTAAGAAAACACACCCGTCAGATTGATAACACAAACTTGACTTTTATTACCACAACTTTCCGACGTACACCTTAACTGAAATTTATTTAACAAGTTACTCCAACACAAATCAGAAAAAAGCTTTATTTGCTCAATTTCATTTCTAAACTTAAGACAAACAAGGCGGTTTATAACCTACTTGAGGATACACCTATTATAATGAACTGTTTGTCTCTCCAGCTAACTCTCTATACTTACTTCACAGCCTTCTTCACTCTGAGTTTACAGCCTGATGACTGCCACCCTAGAAAATGCTCTGAATTTATCACAAATGGAACACCTGCATGATATTCCGACTTAAAGGAAGCAAGTCGGCTTTTAAAGTCAAAGAATTTTTGCCTTAAATTATCTATTTATTTTCGGGAATTTTATTTGAAGGTTTTTTTTTAATTTTAGTTTTATTTTTAACTGATTTCAAGAAAGGAGGCTACCTATTTGACATGTATGAATGTAATATTACTGGAACTGCATTATATTTACAAATGATAATTTATTAGGGCTTCTACCCATATATACATCATTTTATAGGTGTATGAATGTTTGTATGTATGTATGCATTTCTCCTAGACTATTATTCGGATTGTAACCATTTAGTTTATTGGCTTACATTGGCTTCAACTTAGGAAATAGCTAAGAAATAATTTTAAGAAACTTCCCCTTATCGTGAAAGAAGTCTTTTAAGTTTCAGGTAAATTCTAGATCGTTGCCCTTGACATATAAAAGGTTTATGATCAATTTTGGTATGTGAGCTTCTTAACAAACTTTTATTTTATAGTTTTTCGCCTAAATTTGGTTCTGGCCTCTCTAGATTCGTTTCTGAACGACGTAATTATGTCGTTGTAGATTTCCTCTTTCCTATATATTACCAAATTGCTGGGTTCTTAAGAAGTAGTATTTTACGATTATCCTATTTATGAATTTTATTGATGATAGTACCTTTTACTCAGTTTCTCAACCAAGCCTCTAGGCACAAGGTTAAGTAATCTGAGTACTCTCTATATCACAAATCAAACCCTGTTGGGAGAATGATCTCTTCCAAAACTTTTATAGTCTTGATTTTATCAATTGAAGAACCGATCGCCTTATTGATGATTTCTCTTATACAAGAGTGCTTTCTTTACCCTCTTTTGTAAGTATTTTTGCCGTATTTCCTTCAAAGAATTAGCCGATACAATCTCCCTCCCAGCAGCTCCCATGCATCCTTTCACGGTCTATCTGGTCTAACAGTGGACGTGACTGCCACGTCGGCACTCTGGTTAATCGACGGACATATTTCTGAGGAGTTAGAGACCTGTTCTAACGAGGAGAAAGAGGAGAAGGGACAAACAAAGGTGCGATGGTTTTAAATTTACGAAGGAGCAGATCTAGAAAAAAATCTAACTTTTAATTATTTGTAAAATAAAATAAAAAAGGTAATTTTTAATCCTTTTCATAACATGCCACAAACTTTTAACACCTATTCTTAGGATAAATAGAGAGGGTAATTTATTAAATATTTTTATAAGTTATAACCGTGCTAAAATTTTCCATTTTTTACCAGTTTAATAACTATCAAAAAGTGCTTAAACCTTCAAAAAAGTGTCATATAAAAAATGTGTTCCTGATTTTTATACAAGCTCGGGCAATTTGTGATTTTAAAAACGCATCATTTAATGCCCCATAAGCCTCAACGGCGGCAAAATGGCGAATTTATCTAAATTTGGAAGTCGCTTAAAAGTTTCAAGGCACACGCGAAAGAAAGACTTAATACCCAAACAAATTATGTAGAAGGAGTGCTTTACATTTTTATTAGGTACAAAATGGCCGGAAAAGTATGCCGAGAAGATAAATGGATCATACAGATCGCATGTACAAAGTACGGAGCTTTTAAATGTGGATATAAAAGAATCTGAAGTCTTGTGTGCTCACAAGTTATGATGGATTAGCGTTAAGCCAATATCGCCTCACTCTGGGGAAAGCTGTCGAGCTTATGTTCCGTTTCTCTCATGGGAAGCTTTACTTCGCCTTTTGCCACCGGCAGGGCTTTACCATCGAGATATAATTCTCTTAATATCGTTAATACTGTTTGTCTTTCTGTCACTGATAAACCATATTTTATTTTGTCTTTCTGATTCTGCTTTACGACATAACATTTTAAATTTTTTAATTAATTTTACGGACTTACCCCAAAGTGGCACAAAAGTTTACAAAAAAAACTGCTAAATATTTTTTTGTAATTAGTCTAAGATTTAAATTAGGAAAGACCTTGGTATGTATAGTCATAGGCGTGCACAGGGTAAAGCTGGTGTGGGTGCCGAGATAATAATAATAATAATAGTAATAATAATAATAATAATAATAAAAAAGTAAATAACACTGGATACGATACATTTCATACATTTGAATCTAAGGATTGTAATTTTTAAATCGAACCTTATCAAATAATAGTTTTCATATTTTGAATACAGTAATCTTTTTCCGACTAGTGGGGGTGCCACGGCACCCACGGCACCCACTGTGCGCTCGCCTATGTGTATAGTATGTAACCAAATGAATTGCGAATGCTTTGCCTAAAAAATTATGGCCGAGGCCATGATTAATTAAAACAATTTTTAGATTTTATAAGATATCAGTTCATATTTTTTATTTCACCTAATAGTACCCTTATACCTCTAATGTTTTTCTTCAATTTCATAAATAAAGCCTTTGGACATTTTTTAAGAGAGGGAAATGGAGGAAAATTAGGCTTAGTATATTTATAATAAGTCCAAGTATTTTTATTTACATCTACAATAAAATGGTAAAAAATTTCAATTAGCAAGTACCAAAAAAAAACTTTAAACTTGCTGTTTTTATTGAGTTTTTGCCAATTAAAAAAAAAAACTTTTAACGCGCCAAAATTAATAAATGCTAGTTTATAAGCTTATTAGGTGTAATAATAAAGAAATTATGTTGGTGCACAAAGCGCATCATATAATTTTTTTAAATAAAAGATCAGAAAACGTAAAATATGGCAAAAATTTAATAAAAGTTTAAAGGTTTTTTGTACTTGCCATTCTGATTTTTTACCAATTTATTGTAGATGTAAATAAAAATATTTGGACTTATTTATAAATATAATAAAATGGCCCAAGTTAAATCTTTAAATTTTCACGAATATGATGGACGAAAAAAGCCCGAATTTTACCCACCTTCTTTAAAGTTGAAAAAATTATTAAAATTTTTATATACAAAATTCAAAAAAAAATAATAAGTGGTATATCAGTACTGTCATAAAGAATAAAAAAAAAATAGAATTGACCTTACACAGAAAGTAATAATTTTTTTCAAACATTTTTTTTAATTGTGCAAAGCCTTGACCCTTATTTTTTAAGCATTCCATTCTCAATACATTTGTTTACGGGTATTTCTCTGTAAACTGGGCAACTCACTGTCCCAGGCCGATATAATATGAAAAATATACTTTATTTTATAATTTGTACTTAATTAAAAAAGATAATCACCTAATTTACCGCGCTCCATCGTACAATATCCAATGAAATAAGTTTATTAAATTAAAAACGTTTTTAGCTTAAAAAACTTTATAACGCTTAAAAAACAGTCTCCTGCATGTCCCCAAAAACAGTCCCCTGGTTAAAAATGCATTTATTTTACAAATATTTGTTTAAAAAAATCATACTTATAATATTTAAAATGTAATGTACTTTTTACTAATAATAGCAGTGGAATTTATTTTTTAATTAAATAATGTGTTTAAAAATACTAATGTTTATTTTGTCCCCAATTTTACGCTCAGTATCCTGGCTCCTATTTAAAACTGCGTCAATAATATTTAATACAATTAATCTTTATTTTTACGTAGTGCTTCGTATGCTTTTTAAGTTTGCCCAATAATAATAATTAAATGATATTAATAATCTATGAAAAAAACTAACTACGGGACTGTTTGTCGGGACAAAAATACGCTTAGCGCCGCTGCACACTTGCGGCTTTTTACCGCGTCGGCGCCGCGAATTTGCTGCACACATACTTGCGTTTTTGCTGCGGTTCCATAAGAAACGACGGTTTGCCAAAATCGCATGGCACCGCACGGCGCCGTAACAGGACCGGACACAAGTGTGCATCACTTGATCTACCTGTTAGTACTTTAAGCCTTAATTCCGGCGCCGCAGCGCAGCCGGACGGTAAAAAGCCGCAAGTATGCAGAGGGACTTAAAGCTGTCCATAAAACATAGTTTTTATTTGGTTGGCGGATGGGTAAAGGTCACTCTAATTTAGTTTGTGTACTAAATATGTTTCTAAATTATACTTTGATTTTTTTATAAAATATGTTTTGGTTAGAATTTAGATAGAGCCACTTAGTTTTGCGAAAAATATGTCCTTAAATTGGTTTTCTTTACTTTATTAGTAAGTACTTAACACAGGGTGATTCAAAGAAACATATCCATCGTTCAATGAGAGATTCCTTGATTAAAAATAAAACAAAAATGTTCTATAAATATAGCTTCAAAACGGCCCTCTCTGTATCTTAAAAGGTTAAGATACGGAGTATAAAAGAAAACTTTTTAAAAATAAGAATTTCCTTTTATTTTTAAATCGGGTTTTTCAATTTAAATAAAACTGGGCACGGTTAGAACACCAACCGATGATAATATTTTTTTTTGTAAATTTTTATTTTGTCATAACTTTTTTAGTATTAATGTTATTACTATCTTGGTACATGATACTCATTTTGTGCTGGATTCTACATTAAAAGGTACTTAAAATTTATTTGATTAACGGCTTTTTTGATATTCTAATTTTAAGACTTGTGTGTACGAAAAGAGTAATATTTAAAATTAAAGGCATTGGTAATATTCACAAAAAAATGTTTAAAGTGCTCATCGTTTAGTCAAATGCATTTATGTTAGTTATATTGATTGTTTTAAATTAGAATTGTTATTAATTTTAAATATTACCATTTTCGTACCACGCAAGGTTAAAAGTAGAATATCTCGAAATCCGTGAAGTTTATCGGGTTAATTCAATGGTATCTTTTTCATCTAAAACTAAATAAAAATAAGTATCATGTATCAAATTATTAATAATAATAATACCGACGAAATAATGACAAAAAAACGAATAAAATTGCACGAAGCCACGCCACTGTTCATAATAGTAAGACAAGTCTATGGTCAGAAGGTATATTTTAGTCAATGCTTTAACTGTAAGTTTCATTTTAATCAAAAGACCCAATTTAAACATTAAAAAAAACCCCTGATTCCGAAATGTTTTCTTTTACACCCTGTAACTTACAAATGGGCTCTTTGTGGATCTGTAATTATATAACATTCATGTCTTATTTTTGGCCTTTCATTAAGCAATGGCATATGTAATTTAAATAACCCTATACAGGGTGTTCGAAAAAAGCACGGCCTTTCAGAAGGTGACTCCTCATTAAAAAATTTTAAAAAAAGTTTCTAATAATATGGGTCCAAATATGCATGTTAAGCTTTTTTTTTAAACAATGGGTTTTTTGGTTTTATCTTAAATACCCTAAAGCCGATTTTTTTGAAATATGTCAGTATTATTTTTTGTAATAAGGGCTTATTTTAGGCCTAATTAAATAAAATTATTAGGCCCAGTGGCGTCTCGGGGGACACCGTATCGAAAATAATTCTAGAATAAAAATTATTACTTTTTAGTCGTACAGTGTAGGGTTAAGAGGCAGGCAATGAATTGGTTTTAATTTTTTTCTTGATAACAAAAAGAAAAAAAAAAAACAAGACAAAAAGTTATATTAAGTTATATAATTAGGCCACATTGACAAATTTCAAGAAAATCGGCTATAGGGAATTTAGAATAATTACAAAAAACTCATTTTTTTAAAGTTAAGGTTATTTTTTAAAGTCTGTAACCATAATAAAAAGAAGAATAAATTACCTTATTATGTATGTAACTTACTTAAAAAAAAAGATTGCTGCAAACTGGTTATTAAAAAACCTAAGACAACTTCAAAATTTTTGAGACTTATAAAAGAACGAAATATTAAACAATATTTTAACATTTTTTTAAATAAATATAATTTTTTTATATATATATATATATATATATATATATATATATATATATATTATTATATATATATATATATATATATATATATATATATATTATATATGTATATATATATATATATATAATATATATATATTATTATATATATATATATATATATATATATATATATATTATACATATATATATATATATATATAATATATATATATATATATATATATATATATATATATATATTTATATATATTTTTTTTTAATCATAACGTTTTTAGGAAATAATAATTAGTATGAAACACACCTATTCTTATCCAAAAAATATTAAAAAATATATATTTATCCAACATCAAGGGTATTACTTAATGGCCAAACATGGCAGGAGTTGGTTGCAATATTTTTTCGATGATCATTTTTTAATTAGTTACACAGGCCCACAAAAAAAAATTAGTGGTGTGTGTTAGGTGTCGCACTAGGATTTTCTGGCATTTTTTTCCGCTGAACACGAATCTAAAACCAAACTTGAGGGTCAAACAGCAAAAAATCGCAAAAACCCTAAAAAGCGACACGTTACATTTACCGGCAAAAACCTGCTACCACGGAATGTTTGGACTACGACTATATAAACTATAACAGATACAAAAATTAAAAAAAGCGCTTTTCCAATAGTCTATATAAAAAGTTATATAAACATTTTTGTTAAGATAAATATTAAAGGAGATAAAAACAAAAATGTAATTTTGACAAAAAATTACAGTCCAAAATAGGATTTTTTTTTATTAATGTGATTTTTGGGTTTTCTATAATAATAAATCGTTTAGTTTATCCATTTAAATCCCAAATTACTTAAAATTTGCAGAACGTATTTCGGTTTTAGGTCATCAATCTAAAAAATGTATAAAAATAACGAGGTTATAAATAGACTAAATGTTTGCTGTGTTAATTGTTAAATAATAAAAAATATTCATTAATATGGGCAATAAATTAATGATTACGTTTATTTTACTAACATTTATGAATGAAAAATAACCAAAGAAAAAATATTAACCGTCATTTTTAAAATTCTTATGAACTTATCAGACAGCAAACCGAAAAAACGAATAGTCGCATTTTCACCAGTGAAGCCACAATTTTAATCCCGGTATAAAACTAACTTTTGTAAACTCGATATTAGAAGACGTGAGTTTCATTTTGAGGAAAACTTCAATAATCCCATCGTTTGCCCTCATACAAAAGATAACAGCCCGATAGTTTGCGGATCCTTTGAACATGTTGTGAATTTGTGACCGGCCTGTTTAGCGGTTTCCGAAACCAACTTGCTAAGCGAAATCAGGAATATCTTAATCAAAATTGAAATAAAAAAATAGTGTGTGTTTTGCGGTGTTGATAATTAACATTTAAAATATGTTGTACCTATGAATGGAAATTTACATAATTAAATTAAACATTAAGTGGGCAATTATTCCGGTAAATTAATTTTTTAAAGTGGGTGTTAAGGGGGTGAGGGGGGCTAACGTTAATTCGTGCAAAAAAAGCACATTTTTGCACGAATTCTTTCTGAAGTCCCAGTTAAAATCTAGTTATTAAAACTAATGCTACATTAAAGTATAACATTCAAAGAATTTTAGGTAAAATTTTCATAAAGAAATATTAAAAAATATGGAAATGGCAGCAATTATTTGTAGGCGTCTCGAAAAAAAGTTGAATTTCGGTGCCCCTCATGACTAAGTGCTGGATTATCTGAAATCAAAAAACTAAAATTTTTTCGTTAGATAATATTTTTTCCCAGGTAACGCGGACAGAGGTTTTTCGAAATTTTAATTTTTTACTTTTAGGAACACTTTAAAGTGAAAAACGTGATTTTTGCGAAAAAAAAAATCGGCTAAGTTGTTAGTGTAATATAAAAAGTATAGCAAATATGTTCTATAGTTTTGTGGCGGATTCATGTTTCAGTTTGTTTTATTTGGGTTACTCGCCTTTCTACTTTTTGGAAAATAGGACCCTCTTGGTCCGGGTCCCGGGGGCATATTTATATCTATCACACGCTATCTCTCATCCCGAGAGCCGAACGTAGTTTCTTATCTATCACATGTTATGCCAAACGCGCCTTCATAACTATCACCTGTAATCGCTAAATAAACTGTATTTTAATTTCCCAGCGAAAACAGAAATCTTTTAATCTGGAAGTGAGAACACTTCCAGAATAAAAGACGCACCTTTTTTATGAATATTATGCTGAATATTATTGGAAATTTGTTATTCAAAACTCGATTTTTGTATCTTATTATACAGGGTGTAAATAAATAAATGCGAAAAAAATCAGGGGGTGATTCTTAAACAAATTTTAAGAAAAAAACTTTAGATGAACGCATGTATGTCCTAAAAGTCCTAACTTTTGAGATACAGGGTGGTAAATATTTAAGAACAACATATGTTTTTTTATAATATCTGTGAAATCCCTGTAGATATTGTAGTATAATTTGGTATGCATTTTCTGTGCATCCACCCTGTATCTCAAAAGTTAGGACTTTTAGGACATACGTTCATATAAAGTTTTTTTCTTAAAATTAACCCAAGAGTCACACCCTGAATTTTTTCGCACTTATTTATTTACACAATGTATAGTACCACAGTATAAAAAAAGTACACCTAATAATACTATATAGATCAAAATAATAACAACAATAATCTCTCAAGTTTTATTTAACATGAATAGTACATGAAACTATCAAATGAAATAATAAAAACAAACCTTTTAAACATTTAGAAACATCTGAGCAAAACAACGGTAAAACTTATACAGGTTGTCTTAAAATAAGTACGAAAAACTTAAGGGGTTATTTCTTGTTCAAAATAAAGGGTAATTTGTTGAATAAACATTAGGAGATATCGCATTAATAGAGGTTAGTTACTTTAATCACGTTGACTTTTGACCCAACATTTATACAACAAACTACCCTTTATTTTGAACAATAACAACTAACCACAACTACAGGTTAAGAACTACTACAGTTTACTAGTGTATTTAATCGGAAAGACAACATTTTTGGCGATCGCATGTGCTAGTTAAAGAGGCGCGTTTGCAAAACATATGATAGATAAGAACTGCGTTCGGGCATCGCTCGCTTTGCAATAGCGTGTGATAGATATAAATATGCGTCCCGGGGTATACGGGCTGACCCTGTCCAGCCCTATTGACCCCTATGAACTTGCAGATCGCCTGCAACAAAAAGAAAGAAAACCTCCCCAAAAAACCCAAAAAAATCACAAATATTAATCTACGTTTCAGTGGCAAGTCGGCCACCGTTATCAAGATAGAAACTAAAACAAAAAATTAAACTAAATTTTAAGAAATTTTTGGTCTAAAAGCTTAGGAAATTCTGATTGCTTTTTGAACTTTTTAATGACGTTTTGTCCTAAGTAACACTAGGTTATTAGACTGGTGTATGTATAGTATTTAAAAAGACCAGAAAGGTGGGTGCTATGGTGTGTTAATTAATTTTAAGTTTACCTGAATTTACTTCAGAATTAAGCATAAGTAACCATGTATTATTTAAATTAACAGATATTGATGCTACACATTTGTCTTTATTTAATAAAATAAATGCACTTTACTTTATTTTACGTTTTTTTGAACAAGTTTCCTTTGCTAAAATGCTAGAAGCATTCCAGTTTATTATGTGGTTATTATCAAATGCGTGTTGACAGATTTTTGAATTGTGAAATTCTGTGTTTCTAATATATGTTCTATGTTCTTTTATGAGTTTGGCTAATGGTCTGGAAGTTTCACCTATATAAAATTTATTACATTCACAAGGGATCTTATAAATGACATTTTTTGTGTTTTCGTTTATATTGTATGGTTTTGTTTTTGTTACTTGGAATATAATGGTGTTTTGTGTTTTAAAGATAGTGCGAATATTAAATTTGTTACCTATTCATTGAATTTTATTTGATAAGCCAGGAATATATGGTAAAAATAGATTTGTAACAGGTCTATTTTGATTTTGTCTTAAATTTAGTTGTTCAAATTTTAGAAAGCATTTGTTTATAAAATCAAGAGGATAATTATTTTGAACTAAAATATCTTTTAAAAATACTTTTTCATTTTCTTTGTTTTGATCAGAACAAATTATATTAATTCTATCAAAAAGACTTTTTACCACTCCTATTTTTACCATTATTGGGTGATTAGAGTTAAAATTTAAGTAATCGTTTGTATGTGTAGGTTTTCTGTAAATTTTGGTTTCGAATTTATTCATATCTTTTTTTATTAGAATATCAAGAAAAGAAAGGTGTGAGTTTTGAGGCGTTTTCTGGCGATGCAAAAAATTTAAAACCTGGTTTGAACCATTTTTATATGAGACGTCATCACTTAAGGTCGCAAGAAATCGACTGATTTAAAACTGACAAGATTTTTGTTTACTGTTTTATCCAATAACCGCACTTTGACGCATGCGCCGGTTTGAAACTAGAATCGATTAGGTTTCAAAATAATTTGAACCAGTTTCGATGTGACGTCACTATTGCAACGCCAGAAAATGATGATTTAAAACTTTTTAAAACAGTTTCATCGCCAGAAAACGCCTTTGTTCTTCTTCTAAAATGAAATAAATAGTGGTTTCTTGTGTATTAATGTGTGTTAAAAAATTATTTAGACAAATTTCGTCATTAAAAAGTTCAAAAAGCTATCAAAATTTCCTAAGTTTTTAGACCAAAAATTTCTTAAAATTTAGTTTAATTTTTTGTTTTAGTTTCTATCTTGATAACGGTGGCCGACTTGCCACCGAAACGTAGATTTATATTTGTGATTTTTTTAGGTTTTTTTCTTTTTTGTTGCAGGCGATCTGCAAGTTCATAGGGGTCAATAAGGCTGGACGGGTCAGCCCGTATATCCCGGGACCTGGACCAAGAGGGTCCCATTTTCCAAAAAATAGAAAGGTGCGTAACCCAAATAAAACAAACGGAAAAATAAAAAGTATTAACATATTTAAAAAAAAATCCCTCGGTACATCGTAAATTATGTACAGAAATAGTGTTCAAAATTTTAAAAGGATCGGTGGAGAAGTTTTGAAAAGCGCTTTAAAGTTCTGAACACTAAAAAAATTGTGTTAAACGTTCATAGTCAAGTTTTATCGGCTTACCTTACTTACCGCTGTGTCTTCGTTGGTTTTGCTCCGATCCCTCGCTAGTTTTTACACAATATTCTTAAAGATTCTTGTTTCAGAAAATCAAATTTTAAAAAAATGTTAAAAACGTTACTATCCCCTTAACCGGGATAAGATTAGTTAGTAAAATTATAGAAGCTTTTAATGAACAGACGCTTGCGAAAGTCTATTTTGGTTTGCTAGTAATTAAAAATATTTTTTTAATTAAAGCATTCTAACTTATGGATTTTTTAAGTTAATGAGTTTACGACGGATTGAACCTAAGTACTAATAGACAGTTAATGTTGGAAAGGTAAAAGGAAGTTTATAAGAACGAAATTTTAAAATTTATTGAAAGTTCGAGGCATCTCCCTATAAACTGTAAAAGGATGCATGAGCTTTTAATAAAGCCACACAACAAAGGAACTATTATATTTAATTTCCAGCAGAAGCAGTGGTATACTTATAGAAAAAAGGACTCATTTCCTGCAGTTTGTCAGTTGGTGAGCCTTTTTAATGATTTTTTATAGGTAAGGCAGGCTGCTATCCTTTTGATGGAATCATTGACGCTAATGATGTGATAAGTAATTCCCCAAACATGGGAATAGGAGACAATATTACAAGTTGGATCTAATTTGAGATATGTGTACAGGTGAGAAGGGGAAAATACTTTTGCCTTTTTATAAATTTTTAAATTTTAAAATAAATTCAAGCTTACTGGAGACTTTTTCGGCTATGGATGTAATGTGTTGATGCCATTAAAGGTCACTTTCAAAAATACTTTCCAGAGGATGATACAATTCTTTGTTTTGCAGAACTTGGTCACTCATATACAAATATGGATTAAAAGACTCCCTTCATGACACTGAACACATTGTGCCATTAAGGATTAAACTGATTAAACTAAACAATTGGTTGCGAAGTCCAATAATAATTAAAACTTGCCTGTCTTGATGTAAAAAAATACGCGTTACATCAACAAATTTCTGTATGGAGTAAGTAATATAAAAATAAATTTAGACCTATTAAACTATCTTCAAATAAAAATTAAAAATTCATCAAAAATAAACAGAAATTAATTTACTGAAGCCCTAAAATGTGGTTATTAATTTCCTAAAAACCGAATGGAGTTTACCGAAACTTTAGAAGTTAGAGAAGCCTATATTTAAATAAATGTTCAAATATAGTCACCTGAATGGCGATAAATAAATTTATTATTGTTAAGAAATTTTTTAATGTAAATAAGGGCTCTTGTTTGGGTGGAACCAAGGATGCAAAGAGTTGTAAGTGACGCTATTCTCTAGACATAGAAAAAATATTCCAAAGAAGGTCTGGTTTGGAATACATACCGAATATACAAAATAAAAGAAGAGAAATACACTCTGACTCGAACCAGCGCTTTCTTAAAACTGGTATGGCTATGAATATAATGTGTTTATACCAATTAAGGTAGTTCCTGACAGTAACGCCTAAAAGATTGAATAACTCTTTGTTCTGCAAAACTTAGCCACTTAACAACAATAATAAAACATTTTTTAAAATATTTAAATATTTGCAGACCTTTACGTGACAGCAAACAATAATTGTGGTTTTAAAGCATTAAGCTGGACAAGGTTTTGCATAATCAAGTTTAGTCCTTTGAAAGGATATCTGCATCCACCTTTGTTAGAAACTGAGAAACTGAATATTAAATTAAAGTCTTATCGAAAAACTAGGTAAATAATCTAAAAACGTTGATTTGAAGAAGAAAAAATAGAGTTGGTGCAAGACATAGAGCTCCGGGGCAACCCAGCACTAACTTGGAAAAGGCTAGAGAATAATTGATATAGATATATCGATTGGAAGGGAATTAAGCATCATGAATAAAATTTATTTGAATGACGTAAAAGGGTAGTTTGTTTAGAAATGTATGATGTCAGAACTGATCAAAAGCATTGAGTCACAGCAACAAGGTTGCATTTGATGTAAGAAATATCTGTTGGATTTGCCAAAATCTGTACTGCCTTATTTATAATTTTGTGTTTTTTTAAATATTTTAAATGTAAAAATCAATGAATTTTCCATTAACTTGCCAAAAATAGAGAAAAGAGATAGAGGGCTATAATTATAAGGGACATTTTTAGATCCTTTTATGATGATAGGTTACACATGCAGCACATGTGTTTTCTTTGCTTTGCTCCTCGAGAAAATGTCCATGTCATAAGAAATTCGACAGAGAAAGAAGGCACTTGAAGTAAGATGGGTGCAAGCTCAGGAGCACATTTTTGATTTTCTTGGTAATAAAAAAAGGCTGGACTAAAAAATTATTTAATACATTTTATGAAGAAAAAAGCAACTGTTTGAAAACAAAGGTTAACGGGAGGATTAAAAGCAAAACTGGCAGAAAATTTCTTAGCAAAGATTTACGACCGAAAAAGAACTTTATTTTTATGCGATTGTTAAAGCAGTCTTTTAATTGCAGTTTCTCTAATACTATATTTCTTTCGCCCAATTAATATAGTGCTTGGACTGGATTTACCTAACATTACCTAATTAACTCTAAGTTATTATATAAATCAGTAATCTTTTAACCTTAGCGACCCGCGCTCTTGTATATATACCTTTAATGACGGCTTCGGCATTCATTTAACAATCTTCAAGACCGATAAGAAGATGATATCGCCAAGGAACGCCCCAAACTTTATTCTGTAAACACCCGACCACTTTAATTTACGTAATTAACGTTGAACATAATATAGGGATTTAATTTCACAGAAAAGGCTCAATGTTATTATCGAAGCCCTGGGCATCCCTGGGTAACGTAACGGATAGTCTTAAGTTTAATTGTTGGTTATTCCTTAAGGATCCCTGTATCAAGTTTGGTCTAGTTTCTTTATTATTAATGAAGTTGATGATCTGTAAGCAAGTATTATAAAACACTGTTTTTAAATAATTAAATGGCAAGTCTCCTAGTTACTTACTAACAAGTTCTTTAAGCCTCTAAAGAAAGGCGTAATTTATAATATTTTTCCAATGTACTTTTAAATGTCCAAAAAACCTAAAAATGGAAGCAAATATTTAGTTGATACTTTTTAAAGGAGTACAAAAATCAATTAAATAAACCTTAAAAATTACAACCTACCGGCTTGCTTACCGCCAAACTAAATAAATATTACCCACTAATCAGTTTTTTTGTGCTATTAGTTTTTTTAATAATTTAGTTTAAGTTATCCCATCAGAATTAAGAAATAACAGTGCAAAAATATATTGTCGAAAGATCTAGAAAATATATGAAAAAAAAACTGTTATAAAATAATAAAACAAAATGTGGCATTAAGAAAAGTATATATTTATAAATGTGAGTAATTACGCTCCGTTACACAAAGTTAACTATAATAATCCCTTTTAGTAAGTTACTGATGCAAACTGTTAAAAAAAATTATCGATAGCGACAGATTGCCACCATATTGAGTTTGTCCAAATACTTCCTATAACACCACTTTGAAAACAAATGGTATCTTGTGATATATCGTTTAAAAGGGATTTTAAAGATAGTAACACAATGTTAGGGATACTACCCAAATAGTGATTATATCCAAGAGTAATAATTATACCTAACATCGGTAAAATTTTTACGTGCAAACTTCCATATGATAATTTTCTTGACAAAATGGTGACCCTTAATACTTTCATATAGTTTACTAGATTACATTGTCGCGGATTAACCAAAAGCATCTTTAAGTTCTACTTAAGTACTATTTTCTAATAAAACATATTATGTGGGTTACTTAGCAGACGGAACTTAATTATGGACTTATGTATGCAGAGAGCCGATTAACTGCCAAACATGCAGATTACCAAAAAATAACTTAAAAAATATTTTAAAGAATAAAAAATCTGTTAAGATTTTTCTAATACACACACACACACACACACATCGCCTAACAACGTTTACTTATTTTATTTTATTACGCGAGAGTCATACTCTATTAAGTTATGATAAGGATATTATCTGCGAACGAAGAAAAGTTCCTATATTTATAATTTTCAGATGTTATAACTAAACTAATTTACGGCAGATGGCGACGCTCAGCTTTGTTGGTTTATAAACCACATTTGATGTGCATATAGGACAATTGCATAATACCATTGTGTTTTGCTGGCATAGCTGGAATAAAATTTGGAAATTTAGAATGAAATAAAAATTAATAAAATTTTGTGTTTTTTAAGAAATTCTCTAAAAATAAATTATTAGCTTGTTTAAAAAAACGTTAAGATATTATAAATAAATTTAATTTATCAAAAGCAATATTAAAAATTTAGTATTTAGTCTAAATGCAGAAGTTTTAAATTGTATAACTGGATTTTAATTCTACAATTTAAGTCACCCACTGGCATCACCGTAATAACATACCTCGAAGGATTACGAAATTGCACAAAATAGGGTTAAAACAAACACCTTTATATATGTGTGTAATAAATATGGCTACTTAAATCATACTTTCTATAACTGTGAAATAAACAATAATCACACCAATAACCTAATAATTTTCTCATACAAAAACAATTTTTCTTGCCATTATGGCTACCTGAAATTCTTTAAAGTAGTGACACCGAAATATTATGGTATTTATGTAATTATTTAAGAGTGCATTTACGCTACACCTTAGGGGTCGGGCAAAAGGACGCGGAGACGGTGGGCGGAGACTAACAAACTCCCACTACCACAATTTTCGTATAGCCGCATTAAAAATATTATATTTTATTTAGGTTCTTCCAAATTCGGTGTATCGATGCGATGTTGTTTCCGATTGCAAGCCTACAGGAGATAACGTTTTTCGGTAACTATTTTTCACTTAAATGACATAAATTATACACCACTTTAAAGGTAAGACAATAATCTTTGCCTCTGCTGTAACGGATTTTTGAAATATGAGTCGAGTTAAGAAAAAATAGTATCTAAACATAACCGATTTTAGGGTGACTTTCACTCAAGGAAATATTAAAAACTAAATCCAAATTTAAAGAACTATTACAGCAAAAGCCTAGATTTAAATGTTGGCTTTCATATAGTTTTTGAAAATTATCGATAACTTATACCGTTTTTGAGAAAAACATTATGCGCCGAACCCCAAATTGGATCCAATTTTCGCGGCGCGAATGGACTCTTAAAATCTTTAAATGTAAATATTTAATATGATTACTCTAACTTTTGTTTATTACCCCATTGTACTATCCTTTTTATCTGTGGTTTACCAAGCTATGTGCTTATCTGTGAAGTAGCCCTGATCGACCCCTCAGTATAAAAGTATTTTTGTGGCTAAAGCACTCGTATGCAAAGCCAAAAAAAAACTAAATTTTAAGTTTAAACGCTTTTTGTCCTTTAAAAGTCGCAATTTAAAAATAGGGCGTGTTACACAACTGAACAAGCTATACAATAACAAAAAGTTAACCTTTCATTACGGACTTTAAAAATTTAAACAAGACCAAAAGAAATTTACCTACCTCCGGTATATTTTCTGGTTTTTGCACATTAATAGTAAGGTAATTAGCGACAATTAAGTAGATTTAAATTTATTTTACAATTTGAATTTGTTTTATTTTAATTAAATATTATTTTTACATCTACTTAAAAATATATAAAGTTTAAGATAATCCAAACTCTTCTGGCCAATACATGTAGGTATCTAATAATAAAATATTACTAACCTTTACAGTAACCTAATATTATGTACTACCGAAATCAACCGATGCCTTAATGACGTAAATGATCCACTTTGTTAATTTAATTGGGAATTACCAATTAAAATGAAATTTAAAGCTATATTTAATAGGGCCTCTATAAAAAAGAAACTTTTTAGTATTTAATTACTACTATTTTTTATTATTTACTACTTAGGTTAAACAATCTTATAATCTGAAATTTTTTTTCAGGGAATTTTTTATACCCTTGTTTAGTCCACGAAGCCTAAGTGTAATGTGGGTGTTTTTAAGAGTCCATTGTCTTTTTGTGTTTTGACTTTTTAAGTTTTTATTAAAACTACCGAACTATCAGACGCCGAAACCACAGTTCTTGCAAAAGGCTTCAATTACGCTGTCGCCCCAAAAGTAGTTCCCATAGAAGACATCATTTCAAGCGTCGAAACAATGCTGGGTAATTTACCAGAAGACGACGCCGAAGGGGTCAGGCAGGACATTGCCAGAATTCTTAGAACTAGTCGCCCACCTAAGCCGAACCTAAAAACAGCTGAAATCCAAGCACTAAAGAACCTTAAGAACAACAAAGAAATAACCATTTTACCAGCAGACAAGGGCAATGCAACGGTAGTAATGGACACCAAGGAGTACAAGCAAAAAATGGAAACCATCCTTCAAGACCCAGCATACAAACCTACAAGCAATGATCCAACAACTTATCTAGAAAAACTAACCAAAACCCAAGCCTCACAACTAGATCCCGACGTCAAAGAAAAGACCATCCCACGAGAAAAGTCAAGCCGTTGCCCCAAGCTTTCCGGCCTGCCAAAAATTCACAAACCAGACGTCCCACTTAGGCCAATTGTCAGCGCAGTAGACTCGCTAACCCAAAAGCTAGAAAAATATCTTGCCAGTATAATGCAACCGACAGTCGAACTCGCCGACTCGTTCGACAAAAACTCAGAACACCTTATCAGCTTACTAAAAGACATCCATTTAGAACCAAATGACATCCTAGCAAGCCTAAACGTCAAATTCCTTTATCCGAGCATCCCTATAAATGAAGCCTTCGACCAGATAGCCATAAATGAAAACTTTCCAGCAGATATTATAGAACTGTCCGACCGCTGCCTAAAAAACACCTACTTTATTTACAACAACCAGTACTACAAACAAACAGATGGAGCTCCCATGGGTTCTTCTCTATCCCCCGTAATTGCCAACCTGTACATGGCGTATTTTGAAACAGAGGCTCTAAAGCAAGCCACTCTAAAGCCTAAGTTTTGGAAACGTTATGTCGACGACATCTTTATCATATGGTCCCACGGTCATGACGAATTAGAAAGGTTTCTCGGCTTTCTGAACAACATCCATCATAGAATTCAGTTTACCCTAGAGATAGAACAAGACAGAAAACTTCCCTTCCTAGACCTCTTACTAACAAGGCAGCCCAACGGAAGATTCGAATACACAGTTTATAGAAAGCCAACTCACACAAATAGATACCTGCACGGCAATTCCCATCACCACCCAGCCCAAATACAAGCAGTAGCAAACACCCTTATCTCAAGATCCATCCGCCTCACGGAAAAGGACAATAGACAAAAAGAAATAAAAACAATCACAACAGCGCTCAGAGTAAACAATTACAATGAAAAGATCATCCAAAATGCACTCAGGCGACAAAAACATCTATCCAAAAGGGAGAAGCAGGATGAAGAGGACAGACCAACGACCGTACTCCCATACATAAAGGGAGTCACAGACAAAATCGGACGGGTCCTTAGAAAAAACAAAATCATACCAATTTTTAAGCCACAAACCACAGTAGCAATATCTTAGGGAACCCAAAAGACAAAATCAGGTTGAAAAACCATGGGGTCTACAGCATCCCTTGTAAGAACTGCGAAAAACAATATGTGGGACAAACAAACAGACGCATATCCGTCAGGATTCAGAACCATAAAAATAGTATAAAAATAAAACAAACAACCTCCGTCCTTTTCCAACATCACCACAACACAGGACACACAATCGACTTCGACAACTCTAGACAAATATCAGCAATAAAACCCCATAAGACCAGACTAATAAGAGCAGCTCTCGAAATAGAAAAAGCTGGTACTCTTAACAAACGCGACGATGCCACCAACATCCCAAACATATGGAAAACAACCATCCGAAAGGTAAAAACCAAAGAAAGCCCGAACAAGGCGCCTTCGGTTACCACCAAACCCGTCTGTTCACCAGACCTTAACACGTTATAACCTCCGGCGGCGGCAGGCAATAAAACCCAATGCAAGCGCACAGGCCAGATAGTTCAAGTCGAGACGCAGAGCCAACAACAATACTCGAAAATACCGAATGAGATTTCGGCGAAACGTTGTAAAAACAAATTTTTAAATAAACGGATTGAATCCCGGAATGATAGTTTATATATATATATATATATATATATATATATATATATATATATATATATATATATATATATATATATATATATATATATATATATATATATATATAAAAAGGGGCGGGGGCGCAATGAAAATATCCCGTCAACTTTTTAATTCAAAGATTATACATATTATTATTATAGACAATAAAAAAATATATTTATTTTTTTAATTTTTTAAGTACCCCATTTTGTGCTTAAAAAATGTTCATCGCTACTGAATATTTTTATAATTTCGGACAAATAAAAATTAACGTTCAGAGTTTTTAAAAGAAAAAAGATAAGTCTGTGCTCTTGTAACAAACTAGCAAAATAATGAGTGATCTAACGGTTAGCGTGGATGATTATTGTCGTTATAGGACATACATTAATCAGCGTGTTAAAAACTTTTACTTTACAAAATTTGAAAACAATTGGCTAAAACCCATTTTCCATAGGAAAATGGCGTGGTACCTTAAAGTGCGTTTATCTCGAAAACAGTTGCTCCTATAGACCTAACTGAGGTATACATTTTTGACGCAGAGGGAATTTTAGTAACTTCTTTTTAATAAACAGGTCAATTTTAAGTTTAAAAAATTATGCCATCTAAAACCAGTGGGGTAGGCCGTAGCTAGCGCCCCTACAAGCATGGACAAATTTGAACTTCTCGCTTTAAAGAACCCCCAAATCTCCAATTTTTTTATCCATGTCATTTGGTTAAGAAATTATTAAGAAAAAACGAAAGCAAAATTAAAAAATTATCAACTTTGGAATACGGCAAGTTTACGTTAATTGCATTATTTCGACCTAAGAAATCTGCTGTTGCCATTACTTTTGGGACACTCTGTATATTGCATTGGCCACGCAAATATTTTTTGATAGATGTCATTTATAGAGTTGGGCAATTGCAATAATGCAGTTTTTTCAACTGCACAACGTGTAAAAGTTATTAAACTTTTCTACGAAAATGATCGTTGGGTTAAAAGACATTTCGTAAAAATTCGAGATTACTTGGTCAAAATAATGTCCCAATTAGTCGGAAATCCGTAAAATAGTGCGACGATTTGAAGAGACGGATCGGTGGAATGTAAAAACATCGGGATACTCGTCCAGCTCGTTTAGGGTCAAAGTATTGTTCCGTGAGTGAAAAAAGTGCTTGAACAACTAAAAAACCCTCAATCCGTCGTCAGGCACAACATTTGAACTTGATCTTTGGCACTATGCAACGAATTTTACCAAAGAACCTTAATTTAAATGCTTACAAAATCCAATTAATTTAGCAACTTAAACCGTTGGACCTTTTACAATGCCGCAGATTAGCACAATCGCAAAACGAAAGCTTTGAAATTCGATAATCCCATTTCCAGAAACTCTGATGTAAATTGGCCCCCAAAATCCTACGATCTTACACCTTTGGATTACTTTCTTTGGGGTTATCTGAAGAACAAAGTGTATACTAATAACTCTTAAACACTTCAACAATTGAACAACAACATTTGAGCTACCATAGATGCGAGCCACAATAGACCGATCGGTCACGGTGGAAGGGTGTTATACCTACTCACTTTAAACCTAC
>JAHBCN010005686.1:27500-53598 GCA_019359885.1 Listronotus oregonensis | reverse complement strand
ATTAAAAACAGTTTATATAATATTCAATAATGAAATCGATGCATATCCAAAGATACCCATTACTTTAGAACTAACTGTTCAGTATAAAATGTCTAAGTAATTATTTTAGATTCTTTTAAACAGTGAATAGTCACTATTAGAGCTGTTGGTAATAAAATTAAAATAATTGAGAAATCGTACTCAATTACTTCTCAGTAATTCAATGACTTAAACTCAATTACTTTCCGGACAAGGTAATTGTATTTAAATTATCAATTAACAGGATAATGTAATGGTAATTGGTTTTATTTTCACAAATCCCAAGTAATTTAATTATTTAGAAAGTAATCCGATTACTTATAAAGTAATCAAATTTTTTTTAAAAAATTTAAATTTTAATTACTTAATAAATAATTAAATTACAACAAAAAATTTTAAATTTAACCTTTCTTTAGGGAAAAAACTGCGGGAAATTTTTGGGCCAGCCAGAAAAAGCATCTTAAAACACGCGGTCGCTTTGAATCCGGCGAACGCCCCCTGGGCCCCGGGATTTGATGCTTACCGCCACCGTTTTAAAACTTTTTTTGGGGAAAAAAATGTTGATGTTTAGGGTAGGAAAAAAAAAAGACATTTTTAAAATTTTAGGTCCCCCTTATTTGGTTTTAATTTAAAATAATTGGGGAATTTTACTTGTTAAAAAAAAACTTTTTTTGTTTTTTAGTAAATTGGTAATTGTAATTGAATTACTTTTTAAGGGTAATTGCGACAGCTTATTTAATTTTATTTACATTGTTAACACATAAATACAAGGATCGCTGTAGATATTAGGCCCTCTGACTTTGAAAATGAAAATTGTTTTTATCTATCAGCTTATTTTTCGAGATATGACATATGTGCACTTAAGTAAAAAAGCACTTTAAAAATGTACCACAAAAATAAATTATACCTTCAAAAGAAGCCAAAAATGATCTTCTTAATGATTTTCTGGAATAAGATACTTGAGGTAGGTCTCTTTTTAAACTCCAGCAGTAATCTGTCATCATATGCACGTCCCATCTAGCCTTATATCGTTTTTCCATGGTACAAATTTCTTGGTGGAATCTTTTTCCTTGTTTATCACAATAGAAAAATGGTCCAGATGAGAGTTTAATTAATGGAGCTTGACGCTAATGTTGCAACTAAGATCCTTCAGACAAGATAGGATATGTTGAACAAAGTCTTTGTAGTTTGGTGCCTAATATTACCAAGAAAATTTTTCATTACTGACAAAAATGCTAAGGGTATATACACAGATCATAGGGGCACCTTTATGACAGTTATTTTCATAGTGGGCTGGACATTTTTCAATTAAATAGGCCATTGATGTGTTCTTTCTTTAATCTTCAAACTTCCTTGACGCCTACACTCACATAAAATACAAAAAAGCTGTGTACTAAAAACTAAAGCTGATAGATAAAAACGGCCGGTTGATTTAAAATAACTGTACCAAAATCCATAAAAAAACGAAAATTTTTAAAAGTAAAATTTTGTAACTATGTGTCATTTTTCAACACATTAAAAATTTTGGGTAAGGAGTTTTCCAAGCTTTGCGAATGGATACTGTATGTTCAAACTTAAAAATTCCAATATATATATCGTGGTAAGCTTTTTTAAAATTTATTTCTTTTCGGGATTATCTACAATATACGGTTTTTTTTTAATTACTTAAAAAAAATTTACAGACATTTTACTTAATTTATAAAAAAAACAATCACAAAATAGTCAACGGCACATTTAAAATTAAACTATTTAAGCACTTTACTTTATTATATATAATATATATATATATATATATATATATATATATATATATATATATATATATATATAATATATATATATATATATATATAATATATATATATATGTTTTGAAATAAGAATAAAAAAAACACTATTTGCTGGAAAAATCCCAAAATGGGCCCCCATGAAAAAGTAAAATTGATGATGATTCATCAACTTTACCTTTCCATATAGGCGCCATTACTTTTTGTTGTAACACGGTATTAACGTTCTAGCAAAGTTAACCCTTTCTGTAAAATATCTGTTCAGCTTATCTATTTTGCCAATTACTAATATTTTATTGTTTAAAAAAAAAATGACGTTCGCCGGAATAAAGGGGCCAACTGAAAAAATATTTGTTTTTTAAAATAAATGAGGTTATAAAATCTTAAATTATAGCATGTTATACATTGTTGAAATCAAATAAAAAGCACTATTTGGCTGCGTAAAAATCCAATATGGCGACCATATAAAAAAATAAAGTTGATGATGATTCTAAAAACCCGAAACGTAGAAAATAAAAATTGACCACTCGGTCATATTCTACAAAAAAAGTTGCTTTAAAGAAGTTTTTACAGATTTGAAAAATTTTGACTTATAAAAAAAATATGGCCGATTTTCAAAACGATTCTCAGGTTTTTTCAAAATTTCTCAAAAACCTGAATAGATAAAACCATGTAGTAAACGGGATTAGCTTACTAACATAATTGCCCAAAACTTTCCCCATTTAACCGATTTTCTATCTATCGTGGTTTCCAAGATCCCCATACATTCCCCACCAATTTGGGACACACTGTATACATATATATTATATATACACACATATATATATATATATATATATATATATATATATATATATATATATATATATATATATATATATATATATATAATATATATATATATATATATATATATATATATATATATATATATATATATATATATATATATATATATATATATATATATATATATATATATATATATTATATATATAAAATCTAGGAACTATTAGATACTTCCTAATCATTAAATTCCCACAAAAAATTACGAAATTTCTGTAAATACATATGGTAATACCCTAAATTAAATGTTTGTAAAATATTACACAACCTATTAATAAATTAGGTTGTTATTACTTATATTACTAAGCACACTTTAAAAAACACAGCTCGAATATTTTGTGATGTCGTTCATCTTTTTCCTAAAAATTCATTTTTCACTCTATTTTCAAGGATATACTGCCCTAGATTCACTTAAAAATATATTTCTGTCGTAAACTAATTTGCATAAGAATAACTATATCTAGGCGGAACTCTATAATGAATGAGCAAGTTAGAAAAAATATCGTTGTAACTTTTATCAACACAGTTTCTGGTCATGTTTTATTCCAGTCACATATAATTCTCCAATTGTAATTCTGAGATTATGACACCTCCGAGAAAACTATGGGAATTGCAATAAAATGGAGAGGGGCGCTACCAACGAATTATTTTGTATTTGTCACATAATAATTGTAATAAATGAAATAAAATAAATTACAGTTTAAAAATAATAAATAGGACGCTTTTTTGCCAATCGAACTTAAAAGTAACATAATTTTTAGGTATAAAGAGCTTGTGTTATAGTGATAGAAAGTCCAATAATCATTTATAACTAATGAATTTAAAATAAGATTCAAATAATATTTAAGTTATTAACAAAATAATTTAATTATAGTAAAAAAGCGCGGGGTGCAATTTACTATATTTATCCAAAACTGTTATATTATACGTCTATTATAGATCTAAATTTAGACGAATAAAGTGATCCATAACTCACTAGTGAGATAAAGTAGTGAGTTATAGATTTTATCTCACTAGTGAGTTATGAAGTTTACTAGCCCGATGCTCTAAAATCAGTCCAATACATAGTGCTTTTAACATTGCTTTATTACAAAAAATCATATAAAACATGCTCCAAAACAACATGTCAAACAAATTCAATATTACAATCAAAACAACATTACGTTTTGCTACTACTACACTATACTATTACTAAACTTATGTACTACTGTTTATTGTTAATACCAATGTTTACATTGATTGTGAAATTACGGTTAAGATTAGCATTAGTACCGGAAACACTTTTTTCGGGAACATTCACAGAAATTATGCTTTTCCCTGCATTATCGACAGCTTGATATTGCTCACCCTGTTTTTCTTTGCAATTTCGATTTTGTTCGAAATTGATTCTTTAACATAGCTTTCAGCCACGGTGGATGATTTCTATCCACCATGGCGTTTGAAGGTTATGAGGTCTCCTCCTGCATTGGCCAGGAGGGTCGCTGATATGCGGCATAAGCTATGACCAGTATATAAATTAGAGTCAGGCAATCCCACAAATTTTGCCACAGCATTTGGTATTTTAGAAATTTTATTCATACTAATACATTGACAAGTACACTTTAAAAAAATCTATTGGTGGGTACATTTTTTGGTCGTAATTTTAAGTACTGCCTTACAAAACCCTTAAGGGTTTCCCGTAATCCTTCGTTTAAAATGGTAAACATCTTGATTTTTGTTTTTTTAGGGATTAAAATTACAGTATTGTTCTTTTTCTCGATGTTTTCTATCAGCAACTTTGTAATTCGTCGCATCGACAGGCACCAGAAACGCCAAATTATCAAGCCCACCTGAAATCGAAAAATTATATAATTAATTTCACAGAATCCTCCTCGGAACGTAAAAAATATAAAATAGTTCCAGACCAGTAAAGATTAAAGCGTAAAAAGGCAACTATATGAAAACAAAATGACCTTGCTAAGAGATAATTTTTATTAGAAGCTTCTTGCAAAAATTGCTCGATTTTCAGCCTTCCTAAAACTTTACTTCGAAACGTATAATTTCTGGATTTTGATTTAACCCTTAACCCAGAGCACGGTTATCCATGCCGCTAATAAAAAAAATTTAATAAAATTCCAAATAAACCTGTCCTTGAACTCGCATTTTTAATAGGGGCGAACCGGAAAGTTAACTCTCGGGAAAATTTTTTGCTTTTATAAGGTTCTAAAAGGAAAACCTCTATCCGCCCCCCGAGGTAGTTGTTTTATTCCTTTTAAAAAAGTTTTTTTTATTTTTATTTAATTTTTTTAAAATTTAAAAAAAAATTGGTAATTTTTTTTTCAAAAGAATTAAAATATTTTAGGTCAAAAATTTCGTTTTTGGCCAAAGTATAAAAAGATTTTGTATTTTTAAGGGGGGCCTATTATTTTAAAAAACGATTTTTGGTTTTTTTTTAGAAAAATTTATCGAAATACAAAAAAAAACTTGGAAACCATTTTAAAAGGTGAGAAACTCAAGAATTAAGACCTAAAAGAGCTGGGAGAAAATAATAAAACCAAACATGGAAAAAGACCGAAATTTAACTTTGGGGGGGGGTTCAGAAAGAAATGGGGTTTGGGGAAATTTAAAGGGCCCATTGTGACTTTAAGAAGAATGCAAAAATATTATTTGAAAAAGGAATATTTTGGTTCCCAAAAAAAATGGTTAAAAATTGTATTATTTTTAAAAAAATTGGGTATAGTCATTAAAAATAATAAATAATATGTCGTTTTTTATGAAATTTTTTCGGGAATAACACAATAGCGGTATTTAATAGATATTCACGGATAGCGTAAAATTTAACCGGTTAAGGAACCTACAATTTTTCCATATCTGGAGATATCGATGTTCTTAATATCTTAAGGGTTGTTTTCCATGGAATATTTCGTCCATAATGACAAAGTTTCTCATTTAAATATAAAAATATGCCAGTAAAACTTCTTTGTTTACTAATTAAATACTTTTATTTTTCATCCACACTTCCAATTCATGAAATTCCTTCATGTAAAACTGTCTTGATTTCTCCTGGATCAGGTTGGGTATTGCTCTATTAGCTTCTTTATGAATTCCCTTATAAACTTGACAGTTTTCCATTTTAGGACTTTTTCAGTTCTTGACAAACATCTTTTTAAATAAACAATCACCTTAGTTACAAAACCGTAACCTTCTTCGAAAGTTGCATTGTTGCAAGAAAAATCCACCCGTTATTTACTATGTCACATAATCTGACAAATTAGAAATATAGATACTACAGGGATTTTTTTTTTTTTTTGATTTTAAGGATCTTTTCCATGTATCTTACTTCAACTTTATATTGTAATAATATGACAATTTTGGATAAAATATTGTATAACACACGTTATATGTGTTATTGCATATAAGTCACTCGAGAAAATTAGCCCTCTCGGCCAACGGCTTTGAGGGCTAAACTTTTCTCACGTAACTTATATGTATAGTATAATAACACACAAGTACCATAAATAGCTATTTTACAATAACTGCCATTTTGTAAATAGCTGCTAATAAAATAATTGTAACATTTAATATCAACCACCCCACGCTTTATTACTATATTTAAATTATTTTGTTAATAACTTAATTTTTATTTTAATCTGATTTAAAATTAATTGGGCAAATTTTTTATTGCACTTTTTATCACTGAAATACAAACTCTTTATAATTAAAAAGTGTTTTTCACTTTTCTATTTGGTTTGCTATAAAAGCTTACTATTTCAGTTTTTTAAACTCCAATCTATTTTCCTATTTTTTACTTTCAAAACAACATCAAAAGTGATCTTAATCAAGCGCCTCTACTTTTAGTACATCTTATATCTGTCAATAAATCTTAAACTTTCTCTATTTTTTTATTAAGTTTTCCTTTGGTTGTAAAGCTCATCATTTTCTTTATTCAAAATTTCCTTTTTTTTTTTCAATATGCCTATTATTTCTTTCCCAAAATAAAAAATTATTTCACATAAAACTGCATGTACAAAATTGCTATAGCGGCATCTATGGTACCATAATTGTACATTTATTTTTTATTAAATACTGTTTGCTTACACGGTGCCTCTCCGCGATCCTGCAAATATACCAAACACAATCTGACAGGAATGGCGACGTAAATTCTCCCCAGAGACGTCTTGGAGAGGGAGTGTTATCCCGCCACTTGTTAAAGGGATAACGCACAGTGGCGGAATTCAGTAAAAAGAATGACTAAACCCAAACAGATATATTATATAGTGTTGAAAAATAGCTTGTGGTAAATGTGAATTTAAGCATTTAGTTTTTTAGTATTCTTGGGAAAATATCATTTTGTAATAAAATTAATTTACATTTTGCAATTAAATTTTTAAGTGATTATTAACTAGCAAATAGTTGTTTTAAAATGTATTAAATAAGAATTAAACCATAAATTAAAAAAAATAAAAGGGAGATAAAAAGTTATAAAAGAAATATTGCTTTTAAAAATGACGTCACATACGAGACATTAAATAGTGAAATTAGGGCTCAAACTATACAGCCACACAAAAAAGTAAGTACTTTACATGCGATTTTTGTATTACGACGTATTTTTTCCGGAATACGAATACAATGTTAAAATTAAGCTATCACATCACGAAAACTTCTTAACATTAAAAGAGTATCAAATTCCAAAAAATTACGAAAAAATACCAGCAAAAATACAAAAAAAAATGATTAATTTATTTAAATGCATATTCATAAAAAAATACTCCCCAAAATTAATGTGTTACGTAATTATCTTGTACATCAAAATCAGCTTTCAATATAACCATTTACTAAAAAACAACTGATTTCTCTCTCATATTTGGGGGTGGCAAATTACGCATCCAAAGTCAGATTTGCTAAATTAAAGATGGCGGGTCTAATTTTTCAGGTTTGGTACATAGGGGTTTTAGGGGTCGCTGATTACGAATTTGGGGTCAGGTCTTGAACACCTTATAGCTTTATGTGTTTCTATTCGATGATTTACCAAAGTGAGTATATAAAAACTTACTTACTCAAAGAACATTATGGGTAGGGCACCATCCTGTTAAAATTACTTCATTTAAAGGAACATCATCAAGGATATCGAAAAGGTTTGATTGGAGTATATTTACATATCCATTTGCATTTTAATTTGCTTTAAAACGGCGATATAATAGTTTATTTTTAGATAAAAAACCACTTTCATACCACCACAATTGTCCTTGTTGACGTACCATGTCGTACCATGTGCAGATTTGTGAAGTTTAAATGTCTTTAATAATGTCGGTTAAGAATGCCGCAACTTTTACTTGACCTAACCATGTTTTTTATAAAGAAAATTAATAGCAATAATTTTCGCAAATTGAAAAATTAATTGTATTTCAGTTAATAAAAATGTTTGGCAAGGGTTTTAGTAAATAACAAAGAAAAAAAAGTCCACAAGAATCAACAATCCGGAATATAAAATATGTTGTAATGAGTGTATGACGCAACCTGGGGCAAACAGGGCGTTCTTTACAGGATAAGAATAAAAGAACACGAAATTCAATTCTACACAGCAGAAATACCGGTTTGCGGAACACTGCATAGACAATAATCATTTTTTTAATAATGAGGATGTAAAGTTATTACATAACGACTGAAGGGTAAACAAATGGATTATTTGAAAATTTTGTACATTAAGAAATCTACCAAACAATAAAGACAACAACAAATACTCAAACAGATTTTGTAGGTACGCCCATCTTAGACGCTGCAATCAACATAATTTAGTGCATAAAATGTTTACTATAGGCCATCTGTATAAGTTTAAGATAATTTTATTTTATTTTTAAGCTCATTCTTCTTAAAAAGATCTTTGAAAATGGTCATGAGACCGAAACACGTGTCAGATCTCTGAATAAATTTGTGAAACTTTACACCGAGTGTTTTATTTTTAAATTAAATATTTTTTATATTTAATTTTTTTATATACTTTTCATGGCTTAAAAGTACCCAGATTTGTCCGGTTGGAAAATAACAATTCCTTGGAATTGTTAAAACAATTTCCGTTTAAACACTATGGCGCCACATGCATTATATCAGGTGGAATAGTTTTTGATACTCATGCGACGATTCCTTCTAGACTATCTATAAAAGTGTCTAAAAAGCGACACCCTGTACAATGATTATACAAAAAATGCATATTCATCCGATGCCCGTCGACATCGATCTGTGGTAACAATAAAACAAAATATGAAAACGTTTTTCAATAACGCCGAATTTAATAAATTTTAATTAAAATGCGACCAGAAATTCGTTTTATGAATTCAAATCGATAAAGTTTATGCTACAAAAACGGCCGAAATGAGTTAAAATTAAATTGTTTTTGGGTATTTTGTTTGGGAAAATACGTTTTGTGAAGGGATCAGGGAATTATTTCGCGTTTTATTGTATTCCGAAATTATTTAATTATAAAATTCACTAATTGGTTGCCCTGTTGGTATTTCAAAGTCGGAATAATATTATAATTAGATCAGAATAAATTGGAAAATGTCCGATTCGATATTATTTTGTTTTTGTATCGATAGAGCTGTATATTTAGTAATCTATTGGTAATAAATTAAAATTTATATAAAATTTATTTAATTTTACAACTCTCCAATTTTAATTTTTCTTTCATGATGTTTGCGAGATAATAATTTTTTTTTTAAATAGCACAATTATTTTATTCCCATTGATAACAGAGGTCTACATAAAAAATGGTGTGCTGGATGTCGGACTAAGATTTTCTGGTGTATTTAGTCAAAATTGGGGGCCAGCAAAAAATCGAGAAAAAACCCAAAAAAAAAAGAAATATTTGGACCTCGACTATATAAACTATAAAAGATAAAAAAAATAATCAAACAAAAATAGACCCTTCCGATTGTCTATACAGGGTGTTACTTAATGGTATGTCATAATTTTGAAGGAGGTATTCCTGGATGGATTTTAAGTCCAGAAAGTTCATATAAACGTGGGCCCTAAAATGCTTAGTTATTAAGATACAGGGTGTTAAAGTTTTATTTTATTTTCACTTTTTAATACATTTTTCAAAGACGGTTTTGAGATATTGAACTGAATTTTGGCACAGGATATTATGGCATAAAAACACACTTTTCAGATGTTCATTTAATTTTTTTGCAGATGTATGCTTATGACGAATTTTCAAAACAATTTTACAAAAAAAAATACTACGCCATTGACTTGGAGGAAAAATTATGGTTTTATAATACATTATCAATCAATTATAAACAAAAAATCCCTCTTTCATTTTTGCCGTAAAATTTTACCGTTTGGGAGAAATCGTTAATTAAAAAAATGTCTTATGTACCCAAATTCCCTCTTGAAAAATTATTTTGGGAAAATAAATAAAAGTTAGCTTTGCTCGTTGCCAGCGATTGTTTTTTGTTGTTGAAAAAACATTATGACACTGACGTTAATTATCATTCTTGACGTTTTTATTTTTTCTCCTTCGATTTTAAAAACGTTTTTTGCTATTTAAAAAAAAAATGGTAAATTATTCTAATTTGGAAATGACACAAATGCATTTCCTTTATGGTCTAAATGGTAATGCTGTGGAGGCGCGGCGTTTGTATCAAGAAAGGTACCCTAATCCCCTTTTCCCAGATAGACGAACATTTATAAACATTCATCGTCGTCTGACTGAATCTGGCATTTTTAAAGCTAATATTTCGAGGGAAGGCCCCGTACAGTTAGAACACCGGCAGTGGAGGAGGCTGTCCTGCATGCAGTCGAAAGGACCAACCACAAGTACGCGAAAAATAGGTATGGCATTAAACATCTGCTACAAGGGTTTTTATGGGAGATTTTAAGAGATTTTTTTGTTATATCCTTTTCACATACAAAGGGTTCAGGCTTGTTTCCTGAGATTATGAACCACGTACGCAATTTTGTAGATGGTCCCCAAATTTTATTTTGATGCCAAAATATTGTTTACGGACGAAGCAAATTTTTCAAGAAATGCAATAACCAATTTCCATAACAATCATTACTGGGCCCAGGAAAACCCTCATGCGATTACAGAGACACATTTTCAGGAACAATTTTCACTGAACGTTTGGATCGGTATCGTATCCGACCATTTAATTGGACCATTTTTTTACCAGGACGCCTTAACGGACAGGATTATTGTAATTTTCTCCAAAATGATTTGCCTTTGCTTCTTGAAAATGTTCCTCTTCAGTTACGGCAACAACTTTGGTTTATGCATGATGGCGCTCCCGCCCACTTTAGCATATTGGCTCGTGAGCATTTAAATAGAGCCTACCAAAATCATTGGATAGGCCGTGGAGGACCACAATTTTGGCCACCAAGATTAGTTTATCATACACCAATTGTGACATTAGAAGAACTCAGAAATAGAATTATTGACGGATGTGAAACTATCCGAAACACGCATGGAATTTTTGAAAGGGTTCGTAATTCAATGAGAAGAAGAGCAGAAGCCTGCATAGAGGCGAGAGGTGGTCATTTCCAACATTTTTTGTAAATTATGTATGTATTGTATTTAATTGTTATTGCTTTTTGTTCACTAGTTTGTAAGAAAATAGCTTAAAATAAATATTTGAAAAATGTATTTAAAATTGAAAATAAAAGTTTAACACAATCAAGAATGATAATTAACGTCAGTGTCATAATGTTTACAACAACAAAACAACAATCGCTGGCAACGAGCAAAGCTAACTTGATTTATTTCAATAATAATTTTTCAAGATGCAATTTGGGTACATAAGACATTTTTTAATTAACGATTTCTCCCAAACGTAAGTTTTACGGCAAAAATGAAAGAGGGATTTTTGTTTATAATTGATTGATAATTATTATAAAACCATAATTTTTTTCCCAAGTCAATGGCGTAGTATTTTTTTGTAAAATTAAAAAAATAAATGAACATCTGAAAAGTGTGTTTTTATGCCATAATATCCTGTGCCAAAATTCAGTTCAATATCTCAAACCGTCTTTGAAAAATGTATTAAAAGTGAAAATAAAATAAAACTTTAACACCCTGTATCTTAATAACTAAGCATTTAGGGCCCACGTTATATGAACTTTCGACTTAAAATCGATCCAGGAATGCCTCTTCAAATTATGACATACCATTAAGTAACACGATTCTTTTTTTCAAAATAATGACTCTCCTTTTTTTTTTTAAATTAAATTTGAAAAACATATTCCATTCAAATATACACATTCGTGTATAACTCAAAAAATTAAAAAAGGTCTTATTAAAGATTTATAAAGTTTTGTCATATAAAGTTTCGTGTATAATATATAGTTTTTAAGATTTTGACGTTTTCAATTTAAAAAATCGTTAATATCAGATATTCGGCCTTTTTTTAGATTTTTTGCTGTTTGACCCCCAATTTTAACATCCAACTCGTGTTTAGCAGTACACACCATTTTTTTTGTGGAATTGTGTAATGTTTCTTCAACACATGCTGAAAACTTGTGGGGTAAGGGGTAAGGTCCTATGAAAATTTGTGATCTCGGCATTCTAAACTATTGTAACAGGTCATATTTAACAGCTCTCTCATCTTCTTACGATCATTTACGATGCCGATATAAAAAGAATATGGAACCTTTTATGTCGCAATGACGTTTTACGTTATAAAGTGTATTTTTTGAAAATACAATGTGTGCCATAAAAGATTAATTATTTTTTAGAATTCCAAAATTTGGACCTGCGGTATCGATTCGCGAGGCTCAAAAATTTCTAACCCTAAATGCAGCCAACGTTTTTTCTCAGTAACCTGACTTTAGAGGTTGGAGTTCGACGTCTGGACGACCCAAATTTGATTTTCTAAGCTGGTTCAAAACTGGGCCGCTAAAAGGATGGGATAGACAAAAAATGTCAGGTCCCTTTGAAATTTTAGGTATGCCAACTGAAGGCATTTTGCTTTGAAAAAATTCTACTAGATGTTTTTTTATATTGGACAAAAAGTTTTAAAATTTATTTTCCAACAATTGCGATAAAGTGTTATTTTTTCATCGGCCCAAACGAATCGATTCTGGAATTTACTGTCAAATTTTTTGGGGGAAAAAACCCCACTTTGGGTTTGAAGTGGGATTCAAAGAACAAAATTTTTCTACGAGCGTCAGATAATACCAATATTAAGCAATGATTATTTTTTAAATTATGTTTAATCGGGAAAGAACTACTCAACATACTTATAAATGGGTTTATTTGTTGATAACATTTACAACAAAAGAACAGTTATAGCATATTGTAAATTAATTGCAGAACCTGTAATTTCATTTAGCAGGTAGCTTATGGAAGTGCTTATTGTACGCTTGAGAAGGTTGACTTAGCTCAGGGGGGGAGTTTTTTCATGGTAAATTTTTTTGACATATCCTTTTTCTGATTTGTGGATTCTAATGTAGCTCTCAGCTACAGCCGTTGATTCCAGCCCCAAGTCGCTTGCCCTTTTGGTAATTCCTTCCCCCGAATCCGCTAACATAGTCGCAGAGGATCGACAAAAAGTATGTCCAGTGTATCTTCTGGATTTTTAATTTTAGGTATGCAGCAATTTCTGAAGGCATTTTCCTATTAAATTTTATTCCCACACATTGCGTACTACATTTTCCCTTGTTTATACTGGAAAAAAAAACGTCTGTGGGGGTAGAAAATTGCATATTTACAGTACATTGCAGATAAAGTCCGTTATTTCTTTCATCGACACTACAAAGATTCGGGAAGTGTTATTTTTACTGTCAGGAATTTTCACCACTATCAATTTTCATTATCCTGTATGTCATGTTTCATTCAAAATTGTAAGTTCATCTCTCCTACAAGCACCGGCTAACCCAAAAAATTGTAGCAACTTTTATTAGAAGGTAAATATTATCAGGTGCTTCTTTCATGAATCTTGAAACTTCTTTTTTGTGAAATTTTTTGTTTTTTTTGGCGATATCACGTTTGGGTGTTGAAGTAGTGATGTTAGCTTGAAATATGAACTTAAATAAAGGGTTTCCCTTTTTCACTTTGAGGACACATTTTAACATAGAGTATTTCTCCATAAAGTATTAGGTTTACATGTTTTTTGCAAATCCGCAAAATAGGCCAAGAACACTTCTTCTTTAATACGTTTTGTCCCCTTGCTGGAGCACCAGTTTTCGAAATAACTATATTGATTCTCATATTTTTCACGAGATTTTGCTGGTAATAAATTCAAACTTACGGTATTTGCTGCATCCAGGATATAATCTGGTACCTCCTCATCGGAACTACTCATTTTAAATAATTATTTTTGTCGGATTTTTATTTAATTAAAAAAAGATACTATGACGCCTTTTCATTAAAAATGCTTGTTTGTATTGAAATTCATTTGTGCAATTGCTTTTTCATATGGAAACGAAGAAAAATCTGACATGTGTTAAAACCACCAAGATTACATATTGTTGCTTGACTTGTCATAATCATTTATTATTATTATACAGGGTAATTAAAAAAATGTTTTTTTTAATTTTAGTTGAAATATTGAAAATTACGAAGTAACAAACAAAAAACAGAATAAACTAAAACTAACTAACTAAAGCAATGGCTTCGTATATTGCATGAAATAGCCTACAATTACTAAAATACATATAAATCTTGCTTACCTGTAAGATTTTAGAGTAGTTTTATTTTCCGCACGGCGTGCAGAAAAGTTCATTTTTGCACCTGCAAGGCAAATTAAATGCGTGCGGAAAAGTGGACTTTTCCGCACGCTCGTAGAAAAAATATTTTTAAGAATATCTTCTTAAAAATATTTTTGAAACTTTTAATTGTTTTAAAAGTTATAGTTAAATTTGTTGTTCGATGCAATGAAGCTAGAATATAGTTCTGAGTTTGGAGCTCCAAGTGTTTCAAAAGAAAAGAAAGAAGAACAATGTGCTCGTATTTCGGAGAGAAATTCGTTAAATATTCAATTAAAGGTAGAAGAAGGCTCTGATTTGCTGAATAAAGAAATGTAAGTTATATGCACTGTTCTATCTGTCAGACTACCTAAAACTTAACTTTAACTTAAAACAATTTTTTGAAACCAGTTTAATTTAACATACTAAATACGATTGCTCCGAACTTTCCTTTCGCCTATGGGCACTGAAGAAAATGTCGCCCCATTACCGAAATGTTACATAAAATTAGAGTTTTAATATACAATTTTTAAACTGAAAGTTCTTTATCGATGTATAGAAGAAATTTTATAGCAATCTTAAAAAAAATCGTCACACTTTTCTTGTTATGCTCCACCGTCATGGTTGCCGTAGGCGAGTTGGAGTGAGCGCACTCGATGTCGCTGTGAACGTGTTAATCCCTTAGACTTGTGCCTCAATTTAGGCCCACTTAATTACCTCAGTTTAAGCATTTGTATTGAAAAGGGGTTAACGAAACTTAGATTTTCTATATTATTTAAAGCGATTCCGACCAATAGATTTTATGAAATTCCAAAAATAAAATTTTCAAAATTATGTTATTTTTTAAACGCCTGTTTTGACCTACCCCAAAAACTAATCAGCTCTAATCCCAAAAAAACGCGTTAATCGCCTAAACATACAGAAATTGATTGATTCGCTCGAGGGATATCGTCAAAAAATTTTGAAACTTGGAATTTTTTATCTTCGAACCTTTTGTACATCTAGAAACTTCGCCGCCCCAGAAAATTTGCCACCCTAAGCATTAGCCCGAGTGAGCCCGTTATGTAAATCCGCTACTGCCCTTAGAACGACATAAAAGTACACGTATGCTAATAATTTTAGGACATATTTTTTTTTCATTAAATTTCGTCTAATTAAGATGGCATACTGAGTATAAATTGTTTTAGGATGGTTAGGTTAACAACGTACAAAAAAATTTTTGCACTTTTTTAGGTCTATTTTCTAATTAAATCGGTCAGTCAGAAAACTAGATTTAACATGAGAAGCCAAAAACTAATACTACACAGAATAAATTTATTTATAATAAATACGCAATGGGGAAATACCTAGTATAATATGCTAGTTGAAAAACACTTACCACCTAGAAAAGAAAATCAACCGTTTTTTTAGACGATACAAAAAATAACTCCATTTTTGCAAGGAACAAAAAAATATTTGAAGAAAAATATATTTTATTGCAAAATTTAAGTTAGTACATAAAACAAAAATATTGTAGTTTTGCATTATAAAAATAAAAAAATGAAACCAAAAATTTTAAAAAGGTTGGCCAACGCAGGATGTTTTCGTAGAACCCCTTATGTTGCTCTAAAATACTGTTCTGCGCTTGCCGGATGTTTTCAATTTTTTTTGGGTTTATTTGCGCACAGTTTCTGGGGGCTTGTGTCATTTTAGCCCTGAGTGTGCGTTTATGGTCAAAGAAATGTTTCTCAAAAAGCAAAATTATTGACTTAAGTAGTTTTTGAAATAAACGATTCAATTAACAAACCGCAGTTATCTGGTAAAATCAGTCATTAAATGATCAGTGTGTAGTCAATATTCCCCACCGCTGTGTTCGCATGTCGTTTTCGTAGTTGGCCCCAGTAGGATCTTTTGGAACATGCGCTAGAGTTCCTGGTTATCGGCAACTCTTGTTGCAACTCTATGAAACGTGATCTGAAGCTAAGACGAACATAAGGCTTAACTTAAAGTGTTAGCATACCGTGCTGATGAGTGAATGACATCCTGTGCCTTAAACAGGTGTCTTCAACGGTGCCTCTGAGATACATGGCGACCTCTCAGAGTATCTAGCCTAACTGCGGTAATGCGGGGCTCTGCCGTGGTGGACTATTACTTTCTTAGCTCCAAACAGAAACTGAACAGAACCGCTTTCGTAGGAAAAAAGTGACAAAGGTGCCCTGACCGAAACAGGTGAATACGTTTCAAAAGGTGCTCCTGAAGTCACCAGCGCCTGTTTCACAGGGAAGGGCTAATCTATCCCGAACAAACAGGTGTTTGGTAAGGGATCCCTGAATCCAAACAGAGGGCGGACAGAACCGCTTTTATAGGGAAGAGGGTTCCCTGGTTTTAAACAGAAAACGGATAGTACTGTTTTCATAAGAAAAGGCCGGAGAAACGGCTTCAGAAGAAACATCTGGTTCCTTTAACAAGAACCTGGTAGCTACCCACGTCACTATACCGGGAGAGGATGGCATGACGGATCTAATCGTCTGATCTTCATACTTTTCAGGAGACAGGGACACCAGAACACATATTGTGCTCGTGTCCGGTAGCGACACGAGTAAGGGGGATGTAAGAACTCTCTCCCAATCTAATATTGGATTTATTGAAAGTCTGATTCTATTGGGAAAAATATAAAAAGATGTGAGCCACAATAGCCAACCGGTCGCGGTGGAGGGCGTAAAAAGTCCACTCACTTTAAACCTAACCTAACCTAATAGTCAATATTCACTTCTTAAAACGGTATACTGGGTAAAATTAGACCTTCTTTTTAATGGGCTGATGGTCTATAAAAGTTGACTTAACCCAAATAAACTTGGTAAACTCTGGTTGGGCTATGTATCAGGGGGATCCGAATCTATTTAAATTTTATACTGTAATAAACTATTGCACCTTTGGGGTAGAAAACTTTTGCACCCTGAGGCTTTTTGTACAAAATCAACTATTAAAATAAAGTAAAAGTTTTAAACACGTTTTAACGAATTTATGGAAAAATCAAAAAAAGCCATAATACCATACTTTTTATTATTATATTTTTAATAAACTCTGAGTTTTTTGTATATCGATTTATAACTTTTATTTAATAACAGATTTACCACAAACTAAATTTAAAAATTAATAAACGAATTATATTGTGTATTTTCATTTTCATGGCTTTTTGGGGCTTTCATCGGATCCGATTTTAAATTTACCGAGCTTTGCAAACAGTTAAAATGTTTGAACGACTGGAAAATACTTTTTTCTGCGGTTAAAAAATTAACTGATAAAAAATACAAAAAGGTAAAAAATAGATGAGTTAACTGAATATTGTTGGGACATATGATATGGACAAATTCGTTAAAAATTATCGGTGGTTTTTTTAATAAATAAATAAAAACCCTACTAATATGTTAAAATATAACAACATCTGGTATCTAATATCATATATATATATATATATATATATATATATATATATATATATATATATATATATATATATATATATATATATATATATATATATATATATAATAAGGGTAAGTCTGTGAAGTGGGACCCCCTCTTTATTGCTTTAAGTATTTTAAATTGGTAAAAAAGTTTAATACAAAAATATTTTTTTTGCTGCTCTATATTTTTGCAAAATGTTATGTATAAGGGTGTATCAAAAAGCCCGTACAAAGACAAAGGTAATTTTTTTAAATGACTCCCTATATTTTTTGTTACATTTTTGTTTTCAACATAAAATTCTAGATATTTTTTATTTAGCATATTGTATCCCTATATTCAATTGTTTACGAGATATTCTCATTTAAATACAAATTTAGAATGAAAAAATCCGCTCATCTCTCAATGTTGTTTTAGGTTGCTATGGTTTTAGTAGAGTGACAAAACAGCCATAGTAATAATTATTAAGTAATTAAATATCACATAATAAGTAGAAATAGCTAAAACCTTAAACAAAAAAAAAAACGATTAAACCAACTTTTTTTCAGATTAATAAAACTGTCATTATGACATTTTTATTAATCTCTATAGCATATATGGTTATTATGCAACTATCAAAAAACCGCTGAAACCATAGAAACGTTAAACAACATTAATAGATGAGCGGATTTTTCCCTTCTTAATTTGTATTTAAATGCGAATATCTCGTAAACTGTTAAATATAGGGATATGATATGCTGAATAAAAAATATCTAGAATTTTATGCAAAAAAAATGTAACAAAAAATATAGGGAGTCATTTAAAAAAATGAACTTTATTATTGTACGGACTTTTTGATACACCCTGTATACATACCGTTGTTTGCAAAATATAGAGCAGGAAAAACTATAATATTTTTGTATAAAACATTTTTTTCCAATTTGAATATTTAAAGCAATAAACGGAGGGTCTCACTTCACAGACTTCCTATTATATATATATATATATATATATATATATATATATATATATATATATATATATATATATATATATATATATAACTCAAAATTAAAGAAACAACAAGTAATAGTAAATCTGAACAAAACAAAAATATGCCTCATGAGATGTATGATCATTTTTGGTAGAACCAGGGGTTTACACCAAGACTGTTGCTTTGGTGGTAAGTCACAGTCATCAGAACATCCCAACTACTCAGTATCCAGAACCCAAAGTCCGAATTGCTAAAGAAGTCTGGCGAATAGATCAGGTTTTACTTCATCGTGTTATGAATCATTTCTTGTCCAATCTTGAAAAGTGGATTGATGCTGATGTTTGTTACTTAAAAGACGTAATTTTTAAAAGTTAGAATAAGGCGTAAATCCCAAAAAGTAGATTGTAATAAGGTATAATAAAATGTTTGTTTTATTATGTTTTAACAATTTTATTGAGCTATTAAAATTAATAGTCTTTTACGGGGAACCCTGTATAACATTTGTTCTAATTTAAATTTTTGTAAAGTAACATCAATAAAAATAAGTTTTTTAAGGGATTTAAGAGTCCTTAATCCGAAAATGATAGCTAGTTACTGTAACACGTACAGTTTTTTTGTGATAAAGAGAAAAAAGAAGAGACTACAAATTTTTACTATTTATTTAATATAAACATATAAAACATGTAAAATCTATTAAAAAAATGTAACTGCGAATTGGTTGTTATGTGAATAAAAATATATTGAGATAATATAATACAGCGACACAAACGTTCACTTTTTGCTTTTATGTTCTGTAGCATCATCCTTTTTTAAAAACTAACAATAGTCGCCCAACATAGATGGATTTCAGCGTCTCTGATATCTTGTTTCCATCATCCTGATGTCATGGTGAAACCTCTTTCCTTGTTCGTCGCTTACTGCACCCAAATTTGATGAAAAAAAATTCAAGTAGGAGTGCAAAAATTGTATACCTTAAGCTACCATTTATATTCATTTAATTGTTCATCTAAGAGGTACTTATCAGAGGTCCAATAAATATGCCTGCTTTTAATTTTGCATCACTTAGGTACCTTCTTTGTCCATGGTCTTAACAAAGTTTTTTTATTAGTCCAAGCATAATATGAAGAGTCGGTTGGACTAAAAAGGGGAGCATATTTAATGTTTGAAGTACCAGGTTTAAAAGAAGTTCTATGAGGCCAAACCCTTTTACTGTAGCGTTCTTTTGTTGCCCTACTGTCCCACAGACACAATAAACAGCAATACTTTTTAAAACCCCCTTAAAGTCCTAGCAAGATACCTATGACTTAAATCTCCACAGATATCCCACTAATACTGTTCATATTTAAAACGATTTAATATTGTTGCTAAGTTGTCATATGTTTCTTTCGTTGTCACTGAATGTGCATTTGTTTTTAGTTTTCATTATGAAGCAGGACTGCTTTTAGGCTGTATTTCGACGAATCTATGAAGAAACTCCACTCGCTAGGATTATATTCCATATTTAGCTCATTCATTTAACCATTAACATCACAACAGATTCATTGAAAATAAAAACTTGATAATGTTACATTTCGTTTTCGGTAAAATGAAACACTTGCCTTTTTATCTAACAAGTTTCACTGTTGAAGCCAAGAAGATCTGATTTCTGTTTTGATAATCCTAGCGAGGTTCACTGGTAATTGTTAAAAATGTTGGGTTACAACTGGTGTTCTAAGAAAGTTGTGGATCAGATTCTGATAAAGAATTGGAATCACTGGAAAACACGATGTCCAGGTTTAAAGGCACTATCGGTACCGATAGTTCCTGGCAGTAAGGAACTGGCCTTAGCGCAGAAGGTTTTTTTTTTTATCTTGGGACAGTCCACGAAGGCTGATGCCTAAGGACTAACGTACCGTGGGTGTCTTCAGTGTGGTGAGAAGGAGTTTGTTCACACGGGACTTAAATTTTTGGAGATTGGGAGGAGAAGGAAAAACTTCTGCGGGCAGCAGGTTCCATAGTCTTGACACTCTAGGAATAAAGGAACGAAGAAAGCGAGAAGTTCGGGGCCTCTCTAACTGAACTGTAAAAGGATGCAAAAAAGTTGCACTACGTGTTGCTCTGTTGGGAGCTGCCAGAGAAGGAATAATACTGGCCAATTCCTCTGAGCAGAAGCCGTGAAAATACCTATAGAAGAGCGACAGATCCCTACAGCTCGACGATGGGCAAGAAGAGGAAGCCTTTCTGTGAGCGTTGAATCATTAATAAGACGAACAGCTCTTTTGAATGGAGTCCAGAAGACTAAGTGTTGTAGGGGACGCCATTCCCCAAACATGAGAACAATATTCCAAAGAGGGTCTGATTTGGGATACATACAGAGTGTACAGATTGGAAGAAGAGAAATATTTTCTGGCTCGAAAGAGGAATCCAATCTTTTTTGAAGCTGCCGAAACTATGGATGAAATGTGTTTGTGCCAGTTGAGGTCATTCTCAAAAGTAACGTAAACGTAAATTTGGATACTCGCTCTTTTGCCTCCTCGTGCTCTTTTTTAAATTCTCTTCTGTTTTAGTGACGCAAAAGTAGCAATTACTTACATGGTCAGTAGGTTCTCTTCATACCATAAGAACAGCAAACGGCATAGAATTTTTCTTGCGATACATTCACTTCTCTAAATTTACGTGACAACTTACACAACAAACATGAGAAGACCAACTTTTATCTTGATCCTCATTTTGGCACTTAAAATATAAAAAAGCCTTTTTGGCTTCCTTAGGTATCGGCTGGATTTTTGCAACATCGACGACTCGAACTTGCCTTTTTATATCAAAATCGACTTATAGACTTAACTGTACTGTAAACCAACTAAACTGCAGAAAACAATAAAACTTTTAAAGGTTCGTACAATACTATGAAAATAATCCCTTTCCGGTCTTGTTGTACTTTCCGGTCCTAAGGTAGGTAAAAATATTTTTATAGATCGCATTATATAAAAGAGAAGCAGGTACTTGAAAATGGGACGTGCTAGGCCATTTCTGGGAAAAAGTGTTTTAATAACTTCCTAAATGAAACGCAAAATAAGCATTCTCATCGATGTTACAAAACTTATGTCGATTTGTGTTTTTGGCCAAAAAATTTTCCATTAAGCGATGGTATATGCAACCCAAAGTATATATTTCATAGAAACGAAAAAAAGCTCTGTGCCATATTTCCATTAACACCCACCATACTTAAACATTAAATAGACTGTACAAAAAATATATAATTATATTTCTTTACGCAGCCTGTTGATTCTCTAAAAATAATAACCGTTTTTTAAGAAATATAGCTTCTAACCGAGGCATTTTTCGTAACCCACTCCCTGATTAGAGTAAAAAATATCCCTAATTTATTTTAATCCCAATTTCATCCTCTCCTGTTGCTAGCAAAGTTTCACCTCCCGTTTTCCTGTCTTATTCTACCGCAAAGCAATAAATAAATCGCCCGAAAACCAACAGGTGGGGTTGGTTACGTAAATTAAAGGCAATTAATTTTGCCGGAAAGGAACACAAGGGTTGGTTTTTGCAAAAAAATAAGGTTAGGTAATTAGATTGACTACATTAATCCAGTTTAAAGTTATAAAAGAAAATAAAATATTTCAAATATTACTTTAATTTGTCAGAACTAACAAAATTTCTTATTAGTCCAATAAATAAAGGGACAAAGTTGTAAATAAATCTGTATAGTTTTTCCTTGTGGCAATTCTAGGTCTTGGGATGATTTCAAGGGAAAAAAAGTTTATCAACTTTAAGAGGTGGGAAAGGGCTAAAAATGGCCCCTTAAGGCTCGAAAAATGGGTTTCGCGCTAATATCTGCCAAAATATGCCAATTGGAGAATTTTTGTTTTTACAAAAAATGAAGATTACTATGAAATCTATAAAAATGTAACTATAATTTTTTCAAAAATCGATAATTTTCGAGATAACGGGACCAAAAGTTCCCCTTATTTTAGCCGCTAAATGCCGCTATCTTTATGTATTCATTTATAAGCGGGTGGACAAATTATTCCTTTACTCGGGCAATAATGTACATTTTTTAATCATTCAAAGTTCATCGGAATGTGAAGACCCGTACCTATCATTGCATATGAGTTTGGGTCCATTCTGATTTTTCTAGAATAATAAAAAAGCGCTCAAAGTTTTTTTTTCACAACATTTTGAAAACCTCATTAATTTATAAATATTTTTTGAAAAAATGGTTTGTTATTAACATTTCTTTATAATAAGACCTTAGCAAGGGTTTAATGATCCAGAAAATTTCCTTTATAATCTTTCTTGCGTTTTGATAAAAAATTGTTTTCACATTTGCATTTTTTAGCCGTTTAGCCACATCTATCATACATCTATCCAGTGTGGAAAAATATTGTGTTGTGAGGTGATTTTCTTCATATTTTTAAAAAAAAATAAATTCGAGCGAGAATTTGTTTGATTTAATACGTTAATTTCATGCCTAATAATATTTTTTATGGCATCAGCATTACCTAGGGTCTGTTGGTAAACTAAATTTGTTATATATTCCCATAAAAAATTGTCCATTGGCGTCAGATCCGGACTATTAGCTGGCCAATAAATTGTCCCATTCCGTCCAATCCATTCATCATAATTTTCATTTAATAAGTTTTTTACCTGTCGAATAACATGTGGTGGAGCTCCATCACGTTGGAAAACTAAACTGCGATAATGCCTTAGCGGCAAATTTTCCAGCACGTCTAAAAGCTCTTTCCTTAAAAAATTGTAATATACTTTATCAGTCAAGTGACCTTCAAAAAAATATGGTCCTATTATTCGGTTTCCCAATATGCCACACCACACATTGACAGCCTGTCGACCTTGAAATTGCACTTTTGCACGAAATTTGGATTATCCATCGCCCTAATGCCGAACGTTTTGTTTGTTGGGCATTCCACTTATCGAGAAACTGTATTCATCGGTCCATTATATCATTCTAAAAAAGTCTCTGTTACTATTTAGCCTGTTCAACATCAAATTGCAAAAACTTTTTTTTTGATTCTTTTGAGCTTGTGTGAGTTTTTGAACTTCATGGTATTTAAAAGGTTTAAACTTACTTTGTTTTAAAATCTTAGGTATTGACTTGCTCCCGTATTTTTTGGTCCATGCATAGCTTGCAAGTCTTTTGTTTTTAACTGGCCAAACTGTCATGAAGACAGATATGGCCTACTGCAAACTTTTTACTGCGTTTCAAAGCAACTATAGTGTGTCATATAAAAATTGCTTAGAATTTTAAGCAGAATTAAAATATTAAGTCAACTACAGGGTGTCCTATTTAAAAAATCATAACTATGGTTTGCCACGTCTTTATGATGCATCCTGTATTATATCCAAAATTATGTTTGAACTCTGCAAATTTGCTTCTACAACTTTCACATTAAGCATTTTTTTGAGAAACTTCAAATAAAAAAATCAAGAGAGGTGGTACTTTTTGAATGGTCCCCCGGTACAGTAATTAATGACTTTAAATATTTTTTCTACTACTGTATAAATAAGAAAACTTTGTGGTCCTAGCAATGCGAATGATAACGAAAGAGAACCTTCGTGTTACCTGGTTGCTAAGCGTTGCTAGCTACGAAAGTAATATTAGGATTTATTTATAAAAAGTAACTAATTTATGACAAAATATTTTAAAAAACTAGGTTAGGTATTAACATTAAAAGTAATTGTGCAATTTGAGCAATTAGCAAAAGAAATTGGAGGAATAATACTTGAATTAACAGTTTTTAAATTTGTTGTTGGGGTATCGTTATCACCTTTAACTACGTTAATATTCATATTTTTCACTGTTACTTCATTAGAGGAAATATTGGTAGGAATTTCGTGTAAAATCTTCTTTGAAATTTCCACCTTATTACTATGGGATTCAGCAATATATCCCTCCGCAACAGAAGAAGACTTCCAACCTCCATGCCTTTTTAAGTCCAAAATATCGACATCCGAAGCATTGGCAAGAAACGTAGTTGACGTTCTTCTAAAAGAATGGCCAGTGTATCTACTGATGTCTTCAAGCTTCAAAAACTTCGCATTTTCTTTAGGTACATTTGAAATAGTGTGCTTTCCAATTACTTGATTAACACATTTACCTCTTTCATAACGATACAATAAACGCTCATCTATATATTGCTGTAGAAATCTGACATAAGGAACTGAGCCTTCATCGTTGATTACTACAAAGTTTCTTTTAACTTTATTTTTAGACTCCACTATTTTTACTATAGCCACGTCATTTCTTATTTCTACATCACTTAGCTTCATTTTGTATATTTCGTCTGTCCGGCATGCCCCAGCCACTCCCATAATGGCTATTACTTTCATTGCTAAGTAACTTTGATCAGGCGCGTTAAGTAAAAACTTTATGATTTCTTCTTTTTTAAAAATTTTTGACTTTTTTGCCTCATAACCATCGTTTTTCCTTTTAATAAAAGCAACTAGTTTCTTGAACTCCGAAATATCTTGATTTTTGTTTACGGAAATTGTTAACTTGAGCATGGAATATACAGACCAGAGGGTTGGTGGTGATAAAGACTCGGATTTTTCTTGAAAATACGCCAACATCACATTCTCGTCAATCCGCCCCACATTTTTTTTAACAAGCCATTCAGAAAACGATTTATATGTTTGATGGTACCTCTCTTTAGATTTGTCTGGCAGAAGTGAGACACACGCAAGGTCAGCTGCCTTTTGGATGCCATTTTCATATTCATTTAACATTTTAAAATGGGAATGGATTTATACTAAATTAACAATAATTCAAAATTTGACAAGTGCTAATGACAGACAATGTCAACAATAAATGTGTTGCTATGGATTAATTTTTAACAGGTAAAATTTCAAAATCTCTGATATTTCTATTAAAACATGATGTTAATGATTATTAAATTATGCGATACATAGAACAGTAGCAGAAAAAATATAATACATTACACGATGCGAAAGGCCTTTCAAGTGTTCGGAGGTTTTAAATAGCCTCGGCTTCGTCTCGGCCATTTAAAAACCACCTCTCACCAAAAAGTAAACTTTCGCATCTTGTAATGTAAATAACTATTTCATATTTACTTCCACGACCCAGGGTATTTTAGAGTTTGTCCAATACCTCCCTAATATTCTTAAAAAGTACCCCTTGAAAACAGCTTTAGCGTTTTCCGCTCCAAGTGTTTTCCAATAAAAGAAAAGGGGAATTACCGGGAAAGTAGGACTTAATGAAAAAGTGCCCATCAGAAGAGGCGCGATTTGATTGAAACTAAAGAAAATTCGCGTCGAGCTTAATAAAAACGGAGACGAAAAATTTTCCGTGTGAAGTGGTGATTAGATGAAGGGTGGTATTACGAATAGTATAGGGTGTTACGGCT
>JAHBCN010005686.1:0-22500 GCA_019359885.1 Listronotus oregonensis | reverse complement strand
ATCTCAAGAAGAAAACTTTATATGAACGTATGTCCTAAACGTCCTAAGTTTTATAATAAAAAATCATTTATTATTAATATCAGTAATACCACTTAATATATTTTAATAGAATTTGGCATACATGTACTATGTATCAAGAGGCATTTTTTTAGTGTACTACTTTTTTTTTATTTCCACCAGTGGCGTTCGAACGGAATTTGACCCTCCTATTTTGGCAGCAATTGATGGTACGTTACTGATTTCTCTTAAAATAAAAAGTATTTTTGGAATTTCCAATCATTTAGAAACAAAGTTGATTACTTGAGTCCGATGCACGGTTTTCGCTTAAAAAAATAAAAACCATTTTTCCTACGAGCGTGTGGAAAAGTCCACTTTTCCGCACGCATTTGAGTGCGCAAAGTTGCACTTTTCCGCGTGGCGTGCGGAAAAGTAAACTTTTCTGCACGCCGTGCGGAAAAGTAAAACTACTCTAAGATCTTACAAGTAAGCAAGATTTATATGTATTTTAGTAATTGTAGGCTATTTCATGCAATATACGAAGCCATTGCAAGGTTTAGTTTATTCTCTTTTTTGTTTGTTACTACGTAATTTTCAATATTTTAACTAAAACACAAAAAAAAACATTTTTTTAATTACCCTGTATAATAATAATAAATGATTATGACAAGTCAAGCAACAATATGTAATCTTGGTGATTTTAACACATGTCAGATTTTTTCATCGTTTCCATATGAACAACCAATTGCACAAATAAATTTCAATACAAACAAGCATTTTTAATGAAAAGGCGTCATTGTATCTTTTTTTAATTAAATAAAAATCCGACAAAAATAATTATTTAAAATGAGTAGTTCCGATAAGGAGCTACCAGATTCTCTCCTGGATGCAGCAAATACCGTAAGTTTGAATTTAATCTCGTGAAAAATATGAGAATCAATATATTAATTTCGAAAACTGGTGCTCCAGCAAGGGGACAAAAAGTATTAAAGAAAAAGTATTTTTGGCCTATTTTGCGGATTTGCAAAAAACATATAAACCTAATACTTTATGGAGTAAGTACTATATGTTAAAATGTGTCCTCAAAGTGAAAAGGAACCTTGATTTAAGTTCATATTTCAAGCTAACATCACTATTTAAACACCAAAACGTGGGATGCCGGCCAAAAAATCAAAAACTTTCAGCAAAGAAGAAGTTTCAAGATTCATGAAAGAAGCACCTAATAATATTTACCTTCTAATAAAAGTTGCTACAATTTTTGGATTAGCCGGTGCTTGTAGGAGAGATAAACTTACAAAAATAATGATTGATGACATACAGGATAATGAAAATTTGATAGTGGTGAAAATTCCTGACAGTAAAAATAACACTTCCAGAATCTTTGTAGTGTCCGATGAAACAAATAACGGACTTTATCTGTAATTGTACCGTAAATATGCAAATTTGCGAAAACCACATACCCCACACAGACGTTTTTTTGTCCAGTATAAACAAGGAGCATGCAGTACGCAATGTGTGGGAATAAATTCAATAGGTAAAATGCCTTTAGAAATAGCTGCATACCTAAAATTAAAAAATCCAGAAGAGTACACTGGACATAGTTTTCGTCGATCCTCTGCGACTATGTTAGCGGATTCTGGAGAAGGAATTACCAATATCAAGCGACTTGGGGGCTGGAAATCAACGGCTGTAGCTGAGAGCTACATTGGCGAATCCACAAATCAGAAAAAGGATATGTCGAATAAAATATTGACCATAAACAACTCCCCTCCTGAGCTAAGTCAACCTTCATCAAGCCGTACAATAAACGCTTCCATAAGCCACCCGCTAAATGAAATTACAGGTTCTGCAATTAATTTACAATATGCTAATAACTGTTCTTTTGTTGTAAATGTTATCAACAAATAATTCCCATTTATAAATATGTTGTAGTAGTTCTTTCAGATTAAACATAATTTAAAAAATAATTATTTGCTTTAATATTGGTATTATCTGACGCTCGTAGGAAAAATTTTGTTCCTAACGCTTGCGGAAAAGTATCACTTTGCGCACTTGTTAGGAAAATAACTATTTCTGCATTATCATTAAAATATCGGTAAACTTTATCACCATGCAGAAAAATACCTGGATTTATTTTTTCCAGGTGAAAACCGTGCTTCGGACTTAAAAAATTAGAAGCAGATTTGATCTTTTGATTTGACAAAACTAAAATAGCTACAAAAATTTTTAATAAACAAAATAAAATAAACAAGCCATATCTTTCCCAACCTGGTGACAGGTTACCATTGGAAGAGGTCAGCATGTGGTAAGGTTATACCGACCATGGGCTACCTCCCTCCGAGTGTGGAGCACCATGTCGTGAAAGGCTGGTTGCCGTTGGACATGGATCTATTGGGATAGAAGGATTCTTCAAAATTTGGATCCCTGGCTTAAACATCGAGCTTGGGCGTAACTCATTCAGCGTAACATCGCTTGGCCTAACATCGCCTTGCGAATTATCATCGGCTATAACGCTAACTTTTGCTTCAGCTGGCTTTCGCTTAGCTGAATGAGTAGTGATGAGCGAGACCGGTCTTGGTCTTGCGGTCTTGGTCTTGGTCTTGCTGCAACACCAAGACCAAGACAAGACCAAGACCGCCTTTCCGCTTGCAAGACCAAGACCAAGACCGGGGTATGCAAGACCAAGACCAAGACCAAGACCGAGGAGTGCAAGACCACGCAAGACCAAGACCGACCTGCAAGACTCTTGCACTTTTGCGACTTTTTTTTTAATATTATAAAATAAGTTTTCATATTCAATATACAGAGGTGTTTCATACAGACATGACTAAAAATGTGCCGAGAACTGCCAAAAAAGACAATTATTTAATAAGTAACAGCTTTCTTTAATAAAATAATAATATCGGTCTAATGTTCTTTTATACAGTTTTCTAACAACGATAACGAGTAAATTCAATAACATGTTTCAAAAATAAAAAGATTGTGACTTAATGGTCTGACAATGCTCAATATCTCCAAAGCCATTAACGACTAAGAAAAACTAGGGGTACAGTAGTTATAGAAGCTTAAAATTACTTTTATATTCCTATTTTTTTATAATTAACTATCTAGTGATGCCACTTACAGGGTGGATAAAAAAACTTCAAAATCCCGTAATATCTTATTTTTGTTTTACACTGAAAGAAGTGGCACCATTAGATTTCTTACTAAAACTAAGATATTAATGTAAAAGTGATAGATAAATAAAAAATATATTTGTCTTGTCGTATCAACCAAAAATGGTATTTAAAAACCATCTACGTCGACATTGTTCCTATATAAAGTTCAACAATTTTTATGATAATTTACAGGGTGGCGATTTTTTATAAGTGGATTTTTCGCCATAATTTTTTTATTTTAGGTTAAAAGCTAAAAATAAGGGAGTTTTTTTGAGTGGCAGTGAATTCTTCGAAAAATTCTGGAATAGAAAATAATTTCAGTTTTTTACCATCATAAACGGTTTCGGAGATATCGAGCCTTGTCACACTATTGAGCCACCTTGCATATGCAGAATGTTTATAAAGTATTTGTACAAACATTGTACGGCAAATGTTTAACTTATTTAAAAATCAAAAGTTTATATAAACTGAAAAGTTCCTTAAATAACTTTTTTTTTAAATCAGAAACCAATGTTTACACCTAAGAATCGTTTTCACGGAAATTTCACATCTGGTTGAAATTAAAAAGTCTTTTTTTTCCGCTCGCACAGTACACAGTTTTATATTTGCTTTTATTTTATATGGTTCTTTAAAGAAAGTTTAAATAATTTTTATCACTATTATGTTTTCATTTGACACTTAATGTATAAAAGCAGGTTGTGTCTCAATTCAACTAAAAATGGAGAGCTATAAATAAATAAGCCCCTACATTTAAAATATGCTTTTTAATCAAATAATTCAAATGACGTGTACGATTAAAATGGGTATATTTTAAAATTTTAAAGCAAAAAATATAGTCCCATCTTTATTTATTTTTAGTACTAAAAAAATATATATTTTTCAAGATTGTTTAGTTTAAATTATTTTCACCTAAAAAAAGCAAGACCAGCAAACTCTTGCAGAAAGACCAAGACCAAGACCAAGACCGGATGGTGCAAGACCAAGACCAAGAACAAGACTTTGTCTTGGCTTGCAAGACCAAGACCAAGACCAGGCTTGCAAGACCAAGACCAAGACCAAGACTAGCCCGGTCTTGGTCTTGGTCTTGCTTTGCTCATCACTATGAATGAGTTAGTTATAGACACTGGTGAGTAACATCGTTTGGTTCTTCTCACCTCTTCAGACGGGTAGTATCAACCAGTGACGACGTACAGTTATCTTAAAAATTACGTAGTTTTATTAGGACATTAATTTAAATTAAACTTCTTAATAGTTTTTGAGTTATATAGATGAAACTTAGTTTTTACAATTTTTTCTAGGGAAAAAAATGCAATTTAAACTCGCTGTGCTGAGGTACCAGAGCGGCTTTGAATTTACTATAGTTCATTCTAATATTGACTAGCTATTTTGCGGTGGCCTTTCTGAACTATACAGCAAAATTGTACACAAAATAGGTCTAATTTAAGATTTCCTTACTTTAAGAGAAAGACATTTTTGTATAGGAACTTGGCTCTTATTTCACATAGGTGTTGTTGGTGGAATCGCTTTTATTTTTTTCTAAGTTCAATAAATATAAAAAATAAAGGAAAAGAAATCTAATGCTTTTTTTCCTAATATTCCTTGATCTGTAGAAAAAACCTAACATTTAGAGTACTTTGGACTAAATATAGGGATGTTCTTTGTTTAGTGAATAAAATCCTGCCTAAATTTAGTGTTGTTATGCCGGTTTTCAGTCCGTTTATTACTAGAAAAGTGTTAACGACGTTTCGCCAACATGTCAGCTGGCATTTTCAAGTAATACTTTCTGACGGCTGCTCGACATCAGGTTTAAAGGGCCAAACATGAATTTTAATTTTAATTATGCCGAAACTAAATTTTGCCTGGAGAAGATATTTAGCAGGGGTTTTTAAATATAAAAATAGAGATTTGACGTGTTTTAATTTAAAATAAACCTTATGCAAGGAAATTATTATCTAAACATTACGCACCTTACGAAATATTTCCATTAAATATGTAAACGTGGCAGCTAATGCCATTCGTTTCATTATGAAAATAAAATTTTGGTATTTTTTAAAATTTTTATAACGAAAAACATATTGAACTGTTGTAAATAAATTACTAGCTGTATCAAACAAAAGCATTTTCTATATCAGCACGTCAACAATAATTTTAATTGCAAAAATGAACAAAAGCGTTTAAAATGCCAATTTATTCAGTTATTTGTTCATTGCAACTGCTATTCATTTATTAGGTTTTAATTATTCAAAAATTTAAAAAATACGAGGTGACAGACAGTGGCAGCTCCCTTAATTTAAGAGCACATCAAATCATTAGCCTTTTTATCATATTCAGTCTACTGCATGCATTCTTTTTTAACGTTTCTTACAGCTTTTTATAAGTGAAAACTTCTGAAAGGCAATGAGCGATGGTCTAATAAATTGTGCAAAATCTTTTTAAGTTCTTTTTCATAAGTAAAGCAAAAATTCACCATTAAATTTGACACTTCTAATGTAAAATTCAAAAATGTTTGTCTTAGCAACTTGAATTTCTACCACAATCTAGTACAAATACTTGGTATTAAGATTTAATCATTTTAAAATTTTAGCAATTATAGTTTTTGTGTAATAAAATATTCATGATAATGACTGGTAAATATATATTTTCTTATTTCTTGCTGGTTATAATATTTGATCTAATATGTAATTATCTCTACTAATATTGTCAAGAGAAAAAATTTGATTGTTTGTTTGTTTGAATTAAATAAGTTTCAAAACTACCGGACCGATTTGAAAAATTTCTTTATCATTAAAATCCAACATTATCCCTGATAAACATAGGCTAGAAAAGAATTTTAGGAAACTTACTTAATAAAGGGGAAGAATGGGGGTAAAAGTTTGTATTGAACTTCTTCATATCTGCACTTAAAAGTATAAAAATTGGTATTTGGGCTTTTGATTATGATTAAAAATGATCTGTTTTAATATTTTTTGGATTACATCTGTTAGAGTTTAAAATGGGGATGAAAGTTATATGTACAGAAAAATTGTCATTTTTAAAGTTGTAAATATGGGGGTTGGTAATAAGACTTCTGATTATTCAGAAAAAGAGAAGACTTTAGCTAAGAAAGAATTTTGAGAAACTTTCCCATCCCTAAAGGGGTAGAATGGGGGTGAGGGTAAAAGTATGTGTGGAATTTTGTAATTTCTGGATTCAGAAGTATGAAAATTGTAATGTAGGTTATTAATCACGATTAAAAATTATTTGGGAAATTACACCCCTTGGGAGGGGGGTGAAATTTTATATAGAAAAATTGTCATTATGTTTCTGATTATGCAAAAAAATAGGAGAGGTTGGCTAAGAAAGTATTTTTTTTTTAAATTCCCCCCTAAGGGGTAGAATAAAGGGTAAAAATTTTGTTTTTTCTGGACTTAAAAATATAAAAATGGGTATGTAGGCTATTGAGTACGATTAAAAAATTTTTGTTTTGGCATTTTTGGAATTACATCCCTTGCTCCCGAGCTTGCACCCATCTTAACTCGCCTCTTTCGAATCTCTTACGACACGGGCATTTTCCCGGAGAGTTGGAAAGCTGCACGTGTGCAACCTGTCCCCAAAAAAGGATCCAAAAGTCTCCCTTTTAACTATAGACCTATATCTCTTCTTTCTGTTGTTTGCAAGGTAATGGAAAAATTCATTAATTCCCAAATCTTAAATTATCTGGAAAAACATAAGATCTTACATGATAGACAATATGGATTCCGTCACAGTAGATCCACAGCTGATCTTCTTTCCTTTGTCTCACACAACTGGAACAAGTCCCTTGAGTTTCTTGGTGAATCCCAGATCGTTGCTCTTGACATATCCAAAGCTTTCGATCAGGTCTGGCATGATGGGCTTCTTAACAAACTTCCTTCTTAAGGTCTTCCACCTAAGCTTTGCTCTTGGCTTTCCAGTTTCCTTTCTAATCGACGTATATCAGTTAGTGTAGATGGTCATTCCTCCAGCTTCTACCAAATTAATGCTGGGGTGCCCCAGGGCTCAGTGCTGGCACCCACGCTGTTTCTTCTACACATTAACGATCTTCTCTCTTCCACAATCAATCCCATTCATAGTTTTGCTGACGATAGTACCCTCCACTCTAGTATTCAATTTCTTAAGCCACCGTGTAATTCTGATTTTGAAAACAAGCGCAGGTCAATGCAGATATCTCTTTCACAAGACCTCAAACTTATCTTGGATTGGGGCGCCAAAAATCGTGTCCAGTTTAATGCCTCAAAAACACAGTCATGTTCGCTGTCGCGAAAAAAGTCTGCGAATGCTCATCCCTTACATATGAGCGGCCAAGTTCTGCAGAACAAAGAGTCGTTTAATCTAGTCGGCGTTACTTTTGAGAATAACCTCAACTGGCACAAACACATTTCATCCATAGCTTCGGCAACTTCAAAAAAGATTGGATTCCTCTTTCGAGCCAGAAAATATTTCTCTTCTTCCAATCTGACCCTCTTTGGAATATTGTTCTCATATCTGAGGGATGGCGTCCCCTACAACACTTAGCATTCTGGACTCCATTCAAAAAAGAGCTGTTCGTCTTATTAATGATCCAACGCTCACAGAAAGGCTTTCTCTTCTTGCCCATCGTCTAGCTGTAGGGGATCTGTCGCTCTTTCTATAGGTATTTTCACGGCTTCTGCTCAGAGGAATTGGCCAGTATTATTCCGTCTCTGGCAGCTCCCAACAGAGCAACACGTTGTGCAACTTTTATGCATCCTTTTACAGTTCAGTTAGAGAGGCCCCGAACTTTCCGCTTTCTTCGTTCCTTTATTCCTAGAGTGTCAAGACTATGGAACCTGCTGCCCGCAGAAGTTTTTCCTTCTCCTCCCAATCTCCAAAAATTTAAGTCCCGTGTGAACAAACTCCCTCTCACCACACTGAAGACACCCACGGTACGTTAGTACTTAGGCATCAGCCTTCGTGGAATGTCCCAAGATAAAAAATACATCCCTTGAAAAGGGGGGCGGGAAGGAGGGTATTAAAATGGTGATAAGTGTTTGGTTAAAAAAGTTGTCAGTTGTATAGTTGTGGTTAGCCATTTATGGTAGTTGGTAAGTAGGCGACGTAGAAGACGTCACCTAAGAAAGGGTTTTAGGAAACTCCTCCCTAAATGAGTAGAATGGGCTGGACTTAGAAGTATGACAATTGGTTTGTAGACTATTGATTACGATTAAAAATAGTCTGTTTAAAAATTTTAAAATTACATCTCTTGGGGGGTTAAAATCGAGATGAAAGTTTTATAAAAAAATCGGCATTTTTAAAGTTGTTATTATGAGAGCTGATAATTAGGCTTCTGATTACCAGTTAGGGGTTAAAGTTTGTATGAAACCGAATTTATATTAGAAAATAATAACAAATTAAATACGATAAAATAAAAATTGCTTAATCGCACGACGCACACTACACCGCATAGTGTGTGACGAAAGACGAAGCGCGGGGAGCGTGATGTGACGCGATGAAGTAGGAGGGGAGGAAGAAGCAATATTTCGCTAAAATGGAAAAAAACAAAACAGCAAAATGGTGTAGTACACACATATATATATTTTTTGGCCTTGTTAGTCAAAATTTTGGTCGAAGAACCTCTAAAGAAACAAGAGGCTACGAGAGACGAGAGACTGTATTACTAATATTAATTGGTTTATAAAAGTTTCAAAATATTAGGACAAATTATTTAAAAAAAATATTTCCCTTGTGGTTTTAGGATTTCGACATCTCGTCAATACTTATATATCACTAAAATGAAAATAAAACTGTCAAAATTTAATTTACAGCCCAACAGTTTGGGGGAACGAGATTACTTTATGTGGCAGTTAGAGATATTATAAAAAGGCAATAATAGGTTAGAGCGATATAAAAAAAAATATTAGATATTTGGGAGTTTTATACCAAAAATTTATGGGATATAAAAGTATATTTTAGTAGGGATATACCACAATAATCTTAATCATTTTTATTTCAACTTTTAAAACTATTGGGGGGCTATCTGATAAAATAGATATAAAAATTTGATTGTTCGATAAACAATATAAATTACAAATATTGAAAAGGTGGTTTCTCCAAACCTTTCCTCGGTAATGCAAAACACTTTTTTGGGCAAAATTCGGTAAATAAAATTTCACAAAATTAAAAAAGCAACATCTTTTTGTACCATTGTAATTTTTTTTTTTTTTTGATGAAAAATGTAAATAATGGACTTATCCAAAGCAATAAAAACTAAATAGCTAAATTAAGTAAAATAAAATACTTTTGATTTTAAAAGTTCCAAATATATTTACAATGTGTCATATGTTTCGATGATATTGTAGCTTTTTCGGACTAGTGGTTGAACTAATTATAAGAAACGCACATTAAGATCTGCATTTTTCTAGGTAGTAAACTCAGGTCTCTAAAAGAACTAGAGTACTGACTGCCATAAGCGCCTGTCTAAGAAAAGTGGTACATATATGCCATGCTAGACGCATAAACAATTTTGGAAAAAAATTGGCAAAGATGACAATGGACTTGTAACACTTGTAACACACACTTAACAAGTCCCAGGTCTAGACAGAAATTTTTTTTTTAGAAATTCGATTTTATTTATCGACATACTTTCCTTGAAGTTGACTTAAGATAAATTAATTTCAACGCTCCTCTAACTTTTCGAATCTATTTCTAAGACGATTTGTATTCGCTCTCAAGATAGGTCTTAGTCTCGGCAATCACTTCTTCCTCTGAGCCAAATTCTTTCCCAGGAGCATCTTTATAAGGTTTGCAAAAAGCCAATAGTCACTGGTGGCCAGATCTGGAGAAAAAGGTGCATGGGAAAGCAATTGAAAGCGTTATTTATTTAATTTAATCATTGTTTTCATAGACTTGTGACACGGTGAATTGCCTTGGTGAAAAGGCACTTTTTTCTTTTACATGTGAGGCCGTCTTTCCTCGATTTCTATAATCAATCTATCTAATAATGCCATGTAATATTCGCTATTGATAACTTCACCTTTCTCAAGATAGTCGATGAACAAAATATCATGCTGGTCCCAAAATACGGATACCATAACCGTGCCAACTGACTTTTAAGTTTTGGGTCGCTCAATTGGCTATCTATTTGATTTGGATGTTTAGTAGTGGATCCATGCCTTATCTATTGTCACAAACCGACGCAAGAAATCATTTTTATTTCGCTTGAATAGTTCCAGACAGCAAACGAGGCACCCATTTCAAAATCAACTTAGGCATGCCTAAATTTTCGCGTAAAATTGTAGATACACTACATTCTGATATTTTTAGGGTATCAGCCATCTCATGCAATTTGAATTTACGGTAGGCTAAAACCATATGTGGATTTTTTATGTGATTCAGAAATCAAAGTATTAGGAAAAAAAACTAATTTTTTTAATCGTTTTTTTTAAAATGGTAATTTTTAATAGTTTACATAGGTTTGTTTATTAATAAGAAATAATGTGCACTATTTAATTGTTTTTACGTAATCGCTCTAATGAAAGGTGTATTTTAGGACTAGGTGGGTCCAAAAAGTTTAAAATAGAGTAAAATATTACTGAATAACGAACAGACATATGTTTATACAGTCCGCTACAAAAATAATATTTTTAAGCACTGAAAACCTTCAACTTTGGTTAAGCGTATTCGATCTTATTTGAAACAGCGCTAAATTTGGGGTTCATTCAAAATACTGCATCACGAAATAAACCTAAATGAAAAACAATATAATGATCCCTCCTGGTAATAGTCAAAAGCCCGTTTAAAAATTAATTTTTGTAAAAGAGATGATCGAGTTCGACGGGGATGGCTGTTTCATTAAGACTGTTTTTTATTAAATACAGAGGATAAAAGAACATAATTCAAAATGAACTGTATTTTATTTAAATTCCATTTTATTTGATGCTTAAAATGCATCATTTTAGGTTGGTTTTTAAAAGACCAAAGAATCACAAAAATTTTTCCCTTCAAAATTCAAAAACATAAAAAGATGCCATATATTTTTATATCTGCAATCTTAACAGTCGTAGCAGAATGACAGCTGTCAAATTTTTGACACTTGCGACATTTTTAGAGCTGATTTCGAGCGTACGGAAAGCTGACTCGAATAAAATCGCTCATTTCCCTTCCGGTTTCATTTCCCAGACATAGGCGTAATGGGTTTTCTTTCTTAATAAACCTTAAAAGTTTTTAAAACATTTTTATGGTTAGTACCATTAAAAAAAATAGACAATTTTATTTATACGATTTTTTTTTCGACGTCGGCGTCGCACACAGGCGAAAATCGGGGAAAAGCCGGCCATAAATAGTAGTAGTGCTGATATGAATCACAAACATGTTTAATCGTAAGAAAATGTTAAAACAAAGATAACCCCTTTCATTTAAACTTTTTTTAAAAACCCCCCTCCCCTTGGGTTCTTTTATTGCATTACAAAGCGCTTTAAGTCCTTTTTTAAAAAAAAAAAAAATCATGAAAAATGTTACTATTATTATTATTATTATTTCACATTCTTTTTGAAGAGATTTTTTTATTTTGATCCCGGGTTGGTGTTGAGAATGAACATTTTTTAAAACATCTGCTTCATCCAGTTTACCTTCGGCCTAAACTTAATTTGAGCACAAATTTTGTTCTTCCGGGCTTCGATCTGCTCGCAACGGTTCAGTTCTTCTTTTTTTGATCGTTCACTCAAATCAAAAAAAACCAGTGAATGGCCTCCCTTACTCGATAAGTTGTATCCTGCATTTCGGCTGGTTTGAGCTTCATTCATTGACAAAAAGAAAACTCCAATCAATATTTAACCAATCTCGATTTTTATTTTCAAATGCAGTTTTATTTCTTGATGCTGTTGAGCATTTTGTGTCATATTTCTCGATGAATTTATATAAGATTTTTGAAGACTCTACCAAGCGTTCAACTCGCATGGTAGAGGTCACTTTTCTGCCAAATAACGACCTCTCCCATTCTTTCCTTGGACTGACAAATTCTTAACCAAAACAAGTTGGCTTCTTTTAAACAAAGCAAATTTTGTTGCAGACCCTGAAAAAATAAGTTGTAATTTTGTTAATTATTTTATTACTAGCAAAAACCTATGTTCATCGGGGATAATGTAGGATTCTAATGGTAAAAAAATTTTTTTAAATCGATCCAGTAGTTTCGGAGCCTATTCAATTCAAACAAACAATCAAATCTTTCCACTTTATAATATTTGTACAGATTTACTTTGCAATCAATGGTACTTCAAATTACATTAGAAAAATCTTCCAAAATTGAGACCGTAGCTTGAAGAATTGAATGTTAATTCTAAAAATAAAATTATCAATAGCTTTTTTTGGATTAAAAATTATATTTTAAAACTACATGAATGGTTGTTAAAACTGTTTCTTTAATTCTTAGTTCAATGTAATTAAAACAATATATTTTAATAAGATTTCGCCATTTAAAATTGGTCGCCATATTGAATTTTAAGCCCATATGGCAATTTTTTTATTTCTCTATTTAATTTTCTATAAAATAATGTTTTATTTTATAAAAATTAATTTATTCTTTAAGTTAGTAGGAGAAAATTATTTGTTGCGTTTGGGACCTACATTTTATACGAATTTGGACCCAGACCATAAATCTTTAAAAATATTTTATCGTCAAGATCGCAAATTATCGCAGCAACTTAAGATGGGATCTTACAAAGGACTTATTAAACAATAATTTAAAGCTAATTTAAATGCGGGAAATTACGGGAAATCATACTTTTACTTTAGCAAAAAGTGAAAAATTGAAATTAAAAAAAAATTAATTGTTAACTTTTCAGAACACCAGTATAAAAAAACGTAAAGAAATATTTTAAATAAATATTATTTTTAATATTCTACTTACCACCAGCAATAGGATACATAGTTACTTTACAAAATTTTCACCCACACTTTGCCGAAAAACTGAATATAAATTACTAATTTTCACAGGCGTTTTTGAATCACAATGAAATAGTCTCCACGAACATCAGCTTTCAAACTAAAATATTTCTTCAAGTGACAAGACTAAAAATAAAAGGGTGATTGTTTATTATACCCAGGTAACTAGATAATGAAATTATACTCAGAATAGGCCTTAATCGCGAAGTTGGTATTTCCGATTTATGGCCGGGTTTTCCCCGAATTTCGCTTGTGTGCGTCGGTTAAAATCCAAGTTAAATTGCTGCAAACTTATGTTAATTTTACCTAAATTAGTTATACAGTATATACAGAGTGTCCGTAAAATACGTAAACAAAATTTTATAACAGACTTCTGACGTCGAGAAGTCACACCTATTTAAATCTGGAAAACCTGAAGTCCATTGTATTGCTGATGTATTATTTCCTTAAGTCGATTGGTTAAAATATTGCGTATGGAAATATTATCGAACGCCACCACAAAATAGATGGGGTACCATCATGCATATACCACAAATCCCTTTGAAGTAAAAGTAGTAATTTTTTCTGGAGAATTATTAATTGTTTAGGTAATGTTTTTAGTTATAACGGGAGCTATTAGAAGCACTCCAACTGCAGCCATGGAAACCCTACTAAGCCTCCCCCCTCTTGGTGCCCTGGGCCTGCCCTAGGACACACCAGAATAACGAGCAGTATCACAAACCCAATATTTGAGATGAGCAGTGATACAATGCCAAAACGGATAAATACACACAGACCATACAAAACCCAGCTTACCTGGGGCGGTAGTGAGCGATCTCCTGGTCAGTCTCGGAATTTGGTTTGGTATACCGATGGATCCAAGACTGACAATGGAGCCGGCGCAGGAATACATGGTATGACCCCCAGGTTTAGTGCTTATGCTTCCGTGGGGAAATGTGCCACTATTTTCCAGGCGGAAATATATGCCATTGAACTTTGTCTGCGAGAGAACTTGAGGAGGAGATATAAGGGCAGGTACATTACTATCTTCTCTGATAGTCAAGCGGCCATAAAAGCTTTGGCATCCCAACAAGTCAACTCAAGGTTGGTTTGGAACTGTCTGCAATGCCTCCTAAACCTGGCTAACCACAACAAAGTTACACTTTTCTGGGTGCCAGGACACAGGGGAATACAGGGCAATGAAAATGCAGACTCCCTGGCCAGGCGAGGCTCCGCAGCAATGTTTGTGGGTCCTGAACCAAAAGCCTCGGTTCGTGGCTACATGACTCGATGGATTCAAACACAACATCAGTCATACTGGAACCACATTCCAAGGCAAAATCACAGTAAATCAATGTTGGACTCACCATCGAAAGCATTGACAAGTGAATTACTAAAACTAAATAGGAATCAGATTAGAATAGTGACAGGATTAATAACCGGACACTGCACCCTAAGAAAACATATGCACACTATGGGCATCTATAGAGAAGATCCCATTTGCAGACTATGTGACGAAGAGGAAGAGACAGCCTCTCACATCATATATGAGTGCCCTGCACTTACATACTGGAGAACAAATCAAAACCTCATGGTGGACACTAACCACCAGGAGGCTGGAGACCAGAAAAGAACAGTAAAAGGGCTACTACACCTGTCTAAGGTGTCAAACCTTTTTAACTGAAACAAATACACAAGAGATACAACAAGCCCTCTAGACTGCAGTGTCGAGGCGGACAAAACCTCAACTTGTGTATTTACTTTATCAATCAATCAATCAATCAATGTTTTTAGTTTAATTTACTCCCAAGATCCTATCCAAGAGTTAAAAGATACCCTAGATACATTCAGTAACCAAATAAAAATATTTGAGGTATCGTTGCTTAAATGATATAAAAAATTAAAAGATATATTTACTGATGACGTTTCTTTAACAAATTCAGTCTAATTACTTATTAAAACACTAAAATAAAGCCGTACGTTTATAAAACATTTGAGCAAAACCACATTTTTTTTAAATTGACGCCCCTAGGGCTAAACGAAGCAACTTTCGATATAACTAGGTTAGCTTAAACAAACTTATTTTAACATCAGTACAATATTATACTAATACAAGATTTCCAATAATTTTAAATCTATCATATTTCGCCCAAATTAACCGTCGAATTAACAGTATTATTAATATATGAAAAAAATATTTTAATACATTTTTTACATTAATAACATTTTAAAATGATTAGATGGCCAAATTGGACTATTTTGGTCTTGTATATATGGTATTAAGATGTGCAGGCAGTTAGCAGATAGTTATGTTTTTTTTTTAAATTAAGTAATTAGATTAGAATTAAAATAAATATTATTATTTGTATATATTTGAAAGATACCACAGCATGTATTAATTGTTAAAAATTAAAATAAATTCCATGTCCTATTCTACTGATGTCCCCCCAGTATTTCTTGTGTTTGTTTTAGATCCATTTCCTGGTTTATCCTCGTGCTGTGGTTTTGGTCACTTCAAGAGCAGGTTCTAGTCCAATGTGTGAATGATCCCAAATGATGACAAAATCGAAACAGATTTATAAATACTCAAATATAGATTTTCTCTTCTAAATTTTTCACTCAGATGTATAATCAGAAACGTGGTTTGTCACGCCACTGCCTTCTAGATCAATATTACACCATTTTCTAAGTTGGCATTTTACTTGTTGCCTCACGAAAATGTTTTAGGGCACACTTTAAACTTTCAGTTATATTTTGTACCGGTCAGTGGAGGAAAAGCACTTAATTTGACTAAATTAAATACTATTTAATTATGTTTTTTGTCCGTATTTTTATTGTTTTATTGAATTATCAAAAAATGTTTCTAAGAGCAAAAATATTTATTTTATAAATTAAGAAGGTTAACGAAGTGCTAATGACTTAAGAAACATCTATTTCTTTACTAAGGCGCTTTAATAAAAAAAAATCAATTTAGGCGATTTTTGTACAGATTCTTTACTCCTAAAAAAATAATGTATCACTTCAGTATTTCGAGAAGGAGGTGTTCTAAATAAGCTTATCACAAAACTTTCCTTGGCCTTAAAATACCCATAATAAAATTATAATTTTTTAGGCAAGTACAGATGGTTCCAAAACTGAGCATCTGTTTTTGAACCATCATTCATAATACATTCATAATTCTCCATTCCACTAGGAACACACAGTTCTATATTTCAAACAGAAATATATGCTTTACTGCACTATGCAAAAGAAAATAACAGAAGGGCTTATAAAAACAAGCGAATCTGCATAATAACAGACAGTCAGGCAGCACTGGGGGCACTAGCAAACCCCATGGTAACGTCCAGACTGACGTAAAATTGCCAAAAAGAACTGGAAGTCCTCGAAGAACGCAACAGGGTAACTCTCCTGTTGGTAGCTTCATAAGGGGTCCATCCAAAAGAACAAAAGGAAGATAGACAAAGTAGGAAAAGACTTTGCATAACAGTAAACCCTACTGTTATTAGTTCGAGCCCTGTTAGTTAACGACTAACAGGGCTCGATATCCTAAGAGGACACCTACACAAGATAAGCTCATACAATGGGCACCCAAGTTGTAGCGTGTAAAGCTACAAGTTTATTTTTCATATTAGTTTTCTTCACTTATTAATTATTTAAAAAATTTAGCGTCGATCGTCGTTATTTTATAAAGTATCACAACACTCTCTTAATCAATACCGTCTCAGTGGCTTTATCGATTATTTCTTAATACGATTTTGCATTAACCGTCGCCGCTGTGTTGCCACGTTTCAAATTGACTTTCCTTGGATTTTCCGTTGCTATGCTTGAGCGAGTGTTTCGATAAGGAGGTGGTTCGTTTCCTTTCAGCCTACATGGTACCGGCAACACAACAAGCTCCTCGCTAAGTTGCCTTGGCGGTAATGTCCGCTTGACAAAAAACTTAGAACTGGTTCTTAAGTTTTTTTTACCTTATTTCCTCTTCTGGTAGTTAGGCCGTACTAAAGTGAACGATTATTGGTTATTATCAATGGTTGAAGTGAGAATTCGACAATCAGGTATGTTTGATTTCTGTTCTCGTATTGGATTCCATTTTGTTTCACTGTTTAATCTTATTTTATCCAAGACATCCTAGTAATTTGGGGTTTCTTTATAGTGTGCCTTTGATTTTGTCAACGCTAGCCGATGCACTATTCCTGCTTTTAAAAGCCAGTCTCTTAAACCCGCATTTATGGTAAGTTCAATTTTGTTTTTTTTTCTCTATTGTTTTTTTTCTTAGGCCACGTGAATATATATAAGTACTCAAATAATACCTGTTTTAATATTATTATAAAAGGTTTTTTTTTGACCTTATAAGGTTCTAATACAGTTTTTTAAAACAGGGTTTTTGGAAATGGTTTCACCTAATGGAGAGTATTTGCTAGTCTAATTTATCTCCCAGGCCTTTCTTTTCCATCTTTTATGGTATTTATTGAACCGTGACCACGTGACATGTCGTCACAGTGACCAACTCGATGCTTAGCGATAGCAGGACATTTCAAGCAGCCTAACCTGCAGTTAAAACGCCGATAGGGATAAAACAGGTTGTATTTTTCCTTTTTTTTTAATATGAATTTTCTATCGGACTGCGACGACGTATTTGCCTTTTTTTTATAATCTATGTACAAATTTAGTTTATTATTGTTACTTTTTATAGAAATAGTTAGGGACCATTTCTGGTTTAAAGATAATAAATATATATTTTTTTTGGGTTTAATAGCGCTGTATATTCTTCTGCTTGTACAAGTAGGTAGTAATAGGTGTTTTTTTTACACAATTGCGTTGAGTTTTAAAAATATCAGAAAGGTTTAAGTAATTCAATTTTTTTAGGAAATGTTTTGAATAACACTTAATGTTCTCGCCCATAAGCGCGACGCGGTGCGACGCGATTAAATGCATCAGGGATACTTTACATATAATTAAACTGAAACCCGCCCATCTAGGCGATGCGACGCGACGCGACAGCTCAGACAAGTCGGTAGAACAAGCAAGCGACAATGTCGCGTCGTGTCGCATCGCGTCGCGCCGCGTTGCTCTAGTGGGCGAGAACCTTTATTTTAATGGTATGGGATATTGTAAATAAAATGTAAGTATATAATATATTATTGTTTGTTTTTAAACTGACTGTTTATGAGTTTAATCCCCCTTTTTGATATATTTATATTAAGTCACTTTTATCTCAGTCATGTCGAGATTTCATAAACATCATACCAATCATTAGAAATTGGTTACTTTCGGTGTTTCAAACCAATTTAAAACAATTATGTAACTATATATCGAAGAAACACCGTGGCGCCTAATTTACTTTCGTTAGAAAAAGCAAATTCTTACCCATGGCATTTTGCTCTACACGGCGAACAGCTAAGCCGAAGGCAATAATAACCTGTTTTGTAACTCTAAAAAAAAGGTAATAAAGTTGCAGAATGTGCGACGAGGGGGAAGAAACAGCCTACCATATACTGTGCGAAGGTAAAGCGTTGCAGCACATAAGACAGGCATTATTTGGGCAACCGAAAATGAGTACACAGGAAAATATCAACCAACCAGTGTCGGGGTTATACAGACTTGTAGAAGGAACAAGACTTATGGGAGGATTAGTATAAAAGATAATGCACAAAAAGCTCAAGAGGCTGCGCTGCCTTCGGTAGTGAATCAAGACGGCTCCCAGGGAAGAAGAAGAAGAAGGCAAGTACATAACCCTTATATTGTTTAAAGTTTTAACTACAGTATACACTTTGCCTATTGGCAGGGAGCGGAGTGTATGGTGGGGACAGATGAATCGATTGCAGCGCTCGCTGCGGTCTAATTTTCGTTAAATCATACTTGATTAAAATGTAAACAATTCGATAAAAATATTGAAAGTGCTGCAAAAGTTCATGCGTAGTTAAATACAAGGATGCGCAAAAGTCCGAAATAAAATAATATCTTTTTAACCAGTAACTTAGGAAAAAAACGCTGAAACACGTCAATTGATTTTAAATTGTAGGTACGCATTTTTTGGCAATAAAATGAAATATTTTTTCAACCCCTTAGCTGCAACCTTTCCCAACTTTTTTTTTCAAATGCAAACCCATGTCGTGTATGGGCTCATTGAGAAGCTCAAAAAAAATGAAATCGCCCCCTTTTTTTTTTTAACTCATTGATTACTAGGAAATGAGAAAAAACTCTTTAAAAACAAAAAAGTTAAAATTTCTTGTGCTATCTACGGGTGAATTAACGTTGCAAATAAACAAATAAAGTGGCATTCAGCATTGATGAATACACTGCTCAACATTTAAGGATCATCATACCTAGTTTCTAAAAGTTTACAAATTTTAAGAACGAAACCTGGCAAACAGCACAACAAATTTTATTGTTATGTGTAAAACTGATAACGTAATCGCATCAGCGTTCTTTGGAATTTATTTTTTCAGAAAATAAACTACATAAAATTATTTATAATACCAAGCAATTGTTAACAGTGTACTTCAAAAAGAAAAAAGGTTATTAAATTTTTGTCAAAATTTAATGCCCGATAAGAAAAAAAATTTGACCGGTTTAAAATTATGGCATTTCGGGTAAAATTAAAATCTTTTGTTTATTAATTGTGTACCTTTTCCCAGGCTACTGTTAGTAAGATCTTACACAAATTTAAAGAACATGGTACAGAAGTGGCCGGCCACATGTTTTAGACGAAGATCAAAAATTGGACATTGCCGTATCTCTGCAGGAAGATACATTTGTCAACAGTTTTATTAGCCCAAAACAATTGCTCTGCGACGATTGGAAGGTTTTTGAAAACAGAAAAATACCACCTATAAGGATATCTTGTCCAAGAGCTCTTGGAAGATGACTATGACAGGCATTTACAATTTTGTGAGGAAATAATGAGGCGATGTGACGAAAATAATGGGTTTCCACTGAACATCCTTTTGGCGAATCACTTTTTTTTAAATAGAGTAGTTAACAGGCCAATTATCATTCTGGAGTCAGAAAAACCCACACTGGATATGCAAGCTCATACGCACTCCTCAAAGTAAATGTATGGGCAGGCATCATCAACAACAAATATTAGGGGCCATACTTTTTTGGGGGAAACCTTACAGCTGCACGCTACTTAGACTTTTAAGCTTTGAATTAGTGCCTGCTTTAGCTGTTATGTTTCCCAATGAAGCGATCCAATATCCCCACTGAAACACTTTGGTTCCAACAGGACGGCGCTTCCCAATTTTGGTTTAACGTCAGAGAATATCTCGATATTTGCAGGACGCTGGATTGGACGACGTGGTACAATTGAATGGCCGCCACGATCCCCAGACTTAACGCCATTAGATTATTTTTGGGGATATCTGAAAGACAAGGTTTATCAAAATGGCCGGCTAATATTGAAGTCTAAAAACAAATTAGGTGGAATCACATAACATACCGGCTGAGGCCATTCGAATTCCGTAGACGGGTTTTACCATCGCCTAGGAGCCCCAAGTAGGGGTGGAGGGCATTTTCAGCATCTGTTACGTTAATTCACCCGTAGTGTAGTGGTATTTCTAACTTTTTTGTTTTTAAAGGTTTTTCTCATTTCCTGGTAACCAAAAGTTTAAAAAAAAAAAAAGGGTATGGTCAGATTCCATTTTTTACGAGCCAATGAGCCCTGACATAGGTTTGTTTGAAAAAAAGTTGGGGAGGGTTGCCTAAGGGGTTGAAGAAAAAAATATTTTATTGCCAAAAAAGTTACAATTTAAAATCAATTGAGGTTTTCGGGTTTTTTCTGTTACTGGTTAAAAAGATATTAATTTTATTCCGGACCTTTGCGCATCCCTGTATAAGAATACTAACAGAAATAGTAACTGCAAATTTTATACATTTCCAACTGTTAGTAAAAAATTATAAAAAAGGAAAAAAATGAATAAATGCACAACGAGAAAAGGTCTTGAATTCAAATTTCCCGCTTAGCCGAACGACTTTCGAATTTCGGGCTTAGCTAAACAAGTTTTAAATTTGACGTAACAAAAAAAAACTTACTTGTTTCTTGTCGTGTACCGTTTGTTCCTGTCTTTTCCTGAAGTTTATTAATAATTTGCGAGTTTTTAAAAGCAAAAGGTTTTTTTTAAATATACTAAGTAATCAAAGGGTGTCTGCAGAACTGACCTAAGTGTCTGTGTAGTCTTCTGTGATGGTGAATAGAGAAAATGGCTATAAAGCCTTTAAGTAAGTAAAGTATATATTAGTGTTAAGTAAATTGGACCAGCCCTAGACTCGTAAATTTGTCAGGAGATTTTTAACTTATCTGGCCAATTGTCCTTTTTTTTTCCAGCCCGCTTGTTTTTGAGTTATGACGTCCCATTGACACAACCTTAAAATTGCATTGTAACCTTCCTGCAATTGCGCTGATTCACCTAAAAAATTTAACCAGAAGTTTTCTTCATTTAATAACCTTATACCTCTTCCATGGCTTTCAAGCATGAGTTCACGCAGCTGTCAGATGTCGTGTTCATCGCGCACCATGCCAATAATGTAATCGTACATAAAATATTGTATGATTTACATACAAAAACATAGTTTATGGCCTTGCTCGCGAACTCGCTCGGCCATAAAAAACTTGCCCAGTAACGCCATGCTTTATGTACAAGGTTATTTATTTTAGAGTAAACAGGGCTTTTTTTTTGGAACAGAAAACATTTGAAACAAAAACAAGGAAGTTACAGCACGAGTGACGTATTTTTTAAATGAAACCCCCCGTACATTTTTTTTATTAATAGATAGAGATTTTTACAAGGAATTCGTGGATATAGGGGTAGCTGTGTTTATTTCCTGCGGTTCTGCTGCAATTGTTTAAAAACTGCATGATACTATAAGGATAGTTTCACCTGAAAAAACAAGGCTACCACAGGTCACAAGTGCTTATTTGTCAAGGTCAAAATTTTAAAAATACGTTTTTATTTTTGGGGTGTTTTATAATAGTTTTCATAGAAGAACGGCTTCAAATTAAAACTTTCTATTATAAATGTGGACAAAACGCCAGGGAATGACAATGAAGATATATTGCAAATTTCCACCGAAATATATCAGAAAAAAAAAACGATTTTAAAACTGAAGGTCTTATTCGAAGAAACAAAATCGTTACATATTAGGAAAAGGACTACAACAATAAGAAAAAGAAACCGGGATCGAGCTATTCTATATAATTTTAGTTTGTATCCCATGAAATCAATTACTGACGCAGTTAGAGATTTGAGGTATGACCCTGCAAGAAGAAGAATAACCTTTGCGACGGTTCAGAAAACACTAAAATATTTTAAGTATCTTCCATATCACGTGCTTCCAGTGCAGCATTTAACACGTGAACAAAAGGAACTTCGCTTTCAATTAATCCATGAACAAGATAACAATCCTACCCTGTTTCAAACGATTCTTTGGACGGATGAAGCTACGTTCACTA